>JABASM010000633.1:0-20418 GCA_019776545.1 Brachystomella parvula
GTTGGCTAACACTCGCTAATACTTGACAGAAGTTGGGGTCAAATTGTAGTAAATTACAGTGTAAAGAGATACAGAATTCAAAATGATTCAGTCTCTCGCCGCAAGATGGATCTAGTGCTCTTTTTGTCCTATTCGAGGCCACTACGTGCAGTAGTTTATTCAACCGCAAAGTTGGATGAGCCAGAAATAGAGAAATTTTAACACTTTTGCAAAATTAATATTTTTTTTTCAGTGCAAAGTTGGATGGGCTGGAGATGGAAAAATATGCGGTCCTGATCGTGATTTAGACGGATGGCCAGACTTCGACCTGAATTGTAGTGAGCGAAAATGCCGGAAAGTAAGCTGAAAAAATAAAATATACTAGAGGAGCACTAGGGAACCGTTCATTGAAAAACCTTGCCTTAGGACAACTGCGTGTACACGCCGAACTCAGGACAAGAGGACGCTGACAATGACGGAATGGGTGACGCTTGTGATCCTGATGCTGATGGAGATGGGATACCAAACACGCCAGTATTTCTATACTCAAGTTTCAATAGATCCTCCTGTGAACAATGTTTTTCTCGGTAGGACAACTGCCCACTCGTTCCAAATCCAGGCCAAGAAGATTCGGATCCTCATGGTGGGGACAAGCAGGGTGATGCCTGTGATAACTGTCCGACTGTTCCTAACTTAGACCAAGAGGACACAGACAAGGATGGAAAGGGAGATGCCTGCGACGAAGATATCGACAACGATCGTATGCCAATCATAATAAAATCAGCAGCAAAGGATTTCTAACCCGTACTAATTAATGCTTTTTACAGGTGTTCTCAACGAGAGGGATAATTGTCCAAGTAAGCAAACCATTTAAAACTATTTTCTTTTAGGAACTCGGAGCTTTACAATGTTCATGCTGGGGAACGCTCTCTGACAAAAAAGATATTTTTTTGTATTACAGAAGTTCCAAATACAGACCAAAGGGATAGTGACAGGGACGGGCTTGGAGATGTTTGTGACAATTGTCCACGAGTTGCGAACCCTGACCAATCAGATTCAGACAGGGATTTAGTTGGTGACGCTTGTGATAGTAACATCGACAGGGACAGGTAAGAATTTTTAGCAAAAAATTAAATAAAGCAACTGCGAAGATGGGGACGGATTGGTGTCAAGCCGATTTAGTTCAAGGCTTTTTCAACTGCTCAAAATGATTTTACTAGGGACGGAATACAAGACAACGTGGATAACTGCCCGGACATTCCAAACAGCGACCAGGTTGACACAGACGGTGATGGAATTGGAGATGCCTGCGACCCGGATAAAGACAATGATCGGATTGTCAACGAGAGAGACAACTGTGAATTGATTCCTAACCCTGACCAGTTGGATACTGATGGGGATGGGAAAGGTGATGTGTGCGAGGATGACACCGACGGTGACAAGTACCCTGACTTCTTAGACAACGTAACTTAATATTTGAAAAGGGAGTCCAAAAAGGCTATAACCAAATATTTAATTTTCTTACGTTTTCCAGTGTCCGAACAATTCTATGATATTCACGACAGACTTCAGGTATTTTGCTAAGCCAGCAGCGTTAGTAAAAAAGATTACATAGAAAACAATTTTTTTAATAGAACCTACCAAACAGTGGTTTTGGATCCAGAAGGCGAATCTCAGATTGATCCTAACTGGGTGATTTACAACAAAGGAGCAGAAATTGTACAAACGATGAACAGCGATCCAGGGTTGGCTGTGGGTAGGTTTGGCCTCAATCCGAAGAACTCGAATTACTATAAGCTGGTCATTGGTTTTTAGGATTTCATCGTTTTGGTGGAGTGGATTTTGAAGGAACGTTTTTCGTTGATACGGAACTTGATGACGATTATGTTGGATTTATTTTTAGGTATTAAGTGAAACCGGCACTGAAATTTTAAAAAAAAAAGATGAAATTTTAATTTTCACGTATCTTGGTGAAGCTATCAAGACAATTCCCAGTTTTATACCGTAATGTGGAAGAAGAACACGCAGACATATTGGCAGGCAACGCCATTCCGTGCTGTGGCAGAACCAGGAATCCAGCTTAAACTCGTTCAGTCAAATACCGGGCCAGGAGAAATGTTGAGAAATTCATTGTGGCACACTGGAGATACGGCGAGTCAGGTAAGGATCCAAAAATCTCCCATAAGTGAAGCAGACTATGAAAATAACTTAAATTTCAGGTGAAACTGCTGTGGAAGGACCCACGGAACGTAGGCTGGAGAGAGAAAGTTGCCTATCGTTGGCTCCTTCTCCATCGTCCTAAGATTGGACTTATTCGTCTCAGAATTATTGAGGGTGAAAATGTGGTCGCAGATTCTGGAAACATTTTTGACAACACACTGAAGGGAGGACGTCTCGGAGTATTCTGTTTTTCACAAGAAATGATTATTTGGTCAGACTTGGTCTACCGGTGCAATGGTAAGACAAACAAATTCGAAGAAAAAAACACTTACTTATTATAAACCATTCAGATCATGTCCCGGAAGCTATCTACCGTGAGCTACCTCGAAATCTCCAGAGGGAAGTTGAAATCGACAGGAGTAAACCACCAGCCCCTTGATCCAAGACCTTAAGAGAAAATAGAGTGTAAAATTACATCAAAAATTTACTACATCTTAATCACTGCCTGCCAAAGTAAGAACTTAATACTTATAGTTTATTAATACTCTTACCTTTTACGTTGTTCAGATTGTTTAAAAGAAGAAACTAATAAGCTAACAAACTAACAAAGAAAGAAAAATCGCAAAACTCAGAAGAAATTGCTGTAAATTGTATTCAACAAACTTATTTATTTATCTATACTCCTTGACTTTAAGTTAATTAGAACTGGGAAAGCAATAATTTCTGTGAGTTTAGTTTAGCATTTCCTTAAACTAGACGTACAAATTCGTTTGAATTAGAAAAAATGCCATATATTTCGGAAAACATGGTGATGAGGGACGGAAGGCATGCAGCAGTGAACATTGACCCACCTAAATTCCTCTCTAAAACCTTTCTTTTAACTGCCATCACCATTGCCTGAGCGTGCTAATGCCCGAAGCTATATGTACGCAGTTATCAATTATACGGGCAGAGCAAAAAATGCCATATATTTCGGAAAACATGGTGATGAGGGACGGAAGGCATGCAGCAGTGAACATTGACCCACCTAATCCTCACTTCTTGTCATTATTCGTCTGAAGTGGTCGACGGAAGAGGAGAATATGAGGTTCTACAAGTACAGGATTAAATTCCCACTTGACGTATGAAATTTGAGCAGAATTTGCAAGGTTCTTACCAGGCTCATGAAACATGTAGTGCTGCCATCCCTGGCTCTGCTGAACTCCGATGCCACGCCACTCATCTTCAGTCATTAGCTTATGGCGAGGAATTATCTTGGTCAAATCCTTGGGTAAGACGACATGGCTGCTCGAGTCAAATGAATCAAAACATAATATAAGCACCATGTGATTTGGAATTCGCATACGAAACACCGAGCACTTACCGGTACTCGAACTCGCCATCCTCGTATTTGCTTGAGTAGTAAATATCCTTGGACATGGTGGTACACTGAACTACCACACTAAACGATATAGCACAACAGGCGAGACGAGAACTTCTGGAATGAAACGAAATCAAATCATTAGTTTCACTGAGCTAACTTCTACTCATGACCGGTGTCTAGAAGTTTCCTCTCTAAAACCTTTCTTTTAACTGCCATCACCATTGCCTGAGCGTGCTAATGCCCGAAGCTATATGTACGCAGTTATCAATTATACGGGCAGAGCATAGGGAATTGGCATAGGATAGGAAAAATAAAAATAAGAATAAGCAGGAACATAAGACCCCTTCCAGCACATTGACAATGATAGCACCTCACCTGCAAAAGAAACGATGAAGCGGACTTACCTCAGCTAATATGAAAACTATGAAGATAGATATTTGAACAATACTTGACCCACGATTAATTCTAATTAAGAGTTGAAACCGCTGGAAATAACTTCAACACTGCAACTGAAAAACAAACGGCAGAACAGAAAGAATCAAATGCAGAGACAGCGCTTCGCGGACTTTCCTCTCCCTCCAAACGGAAATGACGCAGTGGTGGTTGTTTTTCTAGAATCCAATGAAATGAAAATAGTTGGCAGACCTAATCTCGGACAGGACGGAAACGTTGGCTGACTGAACCAGTACAAGGAAAGAAGGCCATTTCGATTTCTCAGACAGAAGTCATGGTCCAAGTCCAAAATTTTAGACAATGACTTCTTTGCACGAAGCCATGACTTCTACGAACCTGTCCAATTTTATGGTACAGGTGCTCCGTGAAGTACCAACAAAGCCACCAGAACTAAGGTGTGCCCGGTTTTGCATTGTATTTTGCACTTATTATTAAGCCGAATCACCCCGACAGGAAGAATTCAACGGAAGGAATTAGTTTCTAATGTACTCTAGATTATTCATAAAATATTTCATATGGATAGGTTCACTCAGTAAGAAAATGGCAGCCAGAAAGGCCAAGTTCATATATCTGGAACTGCGGTTTGAACAATAAAAGGTTTGCGGAGCTTTAGAATTTTTCAGTTTTTTTCATTTTAATTTCACCTTGTAGAATCACACAGGGGTACATTTAGTAGGAAACGAGGGCACCCCGCGCTTCATACCCCCACCCTCTAAATTAGACAAAGACGGGAAAAAAACGTCAATACAGAGGGTAGCCCATTAGTATTTACTCAAACTGTTTTGCTTGAAAAATTTTTAAAAAACCATTTTTTTCAAACTATTTTTTTTCACTCTTTGCTAATAGTTAAGGGCTTCTTCCCCCAAAGTTTCATAATTTTAGTCCCATAAATGCCCAAGTTATCAAGTCCAGAAGTTGACTCTATCGAAAACATCTTTTCCAGTGAAGTTTTTAGCCAGAGGGTCAACAATCGTGTACCGGAAGTCCCTGTCGGGTCAAAGGTCACTCTAATCTCTTGAGTTAGATGAGGCTTACTTCTATCCTCGTCACTGCTGCGGAAAACGAAGGATATGCCACCCCCGGGAAGGTCAAGAGGTACCCCAAAACGTCATGTTTGGAAGTTTTCGAAAGAAGTTCAAGTGCTCTTAAGATGCCTGAAAAAAAAGTGCTTTCGCTTATCACAGTGCCCCCGCAACTGTCAACGTAAACTCCCGTCCGTACGTTGAGGAAATTTTGAAGCCGTTGTTGGAGGTTCGTCTCCCTCAGATTGACGGAGTCGAGGTCAACAAGGTCGCTGTTCACCAAAGCCTATTTCTCGAAGAAAACCGAAGTGTACGCTGCAGATCTCGAAGTGAGATTGGGGATAACCATCATTCGCGAAGCCCACAGACCCGTAAAGTCTCCCTACATCAATCTCATGGACTTTTACGGGTTTGTATCGCTTCAGCAGCTATTTTTCCGAAGGACCGCTTTGGCTAAAACCTTCACCGGAAAAGATTTTTTCGATAGAGTCAACTTCTGGAGTTGATAACTTGGGCATTTTTGGGACTAAAATTATGAAATTTTGGGGGAAGAAGCTCTTAACTATTAACAAAAAGTGAAAAAAAAATCGTGTGACAAAAATGATTTTTTAAAATTTTTTCAAGCAAAACAATTTGAGTAAATACTAATGGGCTACCCTCTGTATCGCCATAATACAATTCAAGTATATTTGTCCATACATTTCATGGGTGTGGGTATGAAGTGCGGGGTGTCCTCGTTTCCTACTAAATGTACCACACTGTACTAGCTAATACACCTTGGGATTGGAGAGATCTGTCAGGGCAAAGCCCTGTATCCTATGCCATGGAGGAATTGGAAAGCGTTGTCCATCTCCATTCTCTATCCCCGCATCCCTGGAAAAATTCCTCCATATTCCGATGAAACCCGGCTCACTCGCTCATTCGTTAATGGGCAGGTCGAGCTGAGTAGGCTGTTTTTGCATGCTGACCAAAACTTTTCAATGTCGCTTGCAACTGGGACGGGGTTTCATGACCTGAGTGCACCTATCTGCACCCGAGAGTGCTTGGACTGAAAAATTATTCAGTATTAATTAATCCTGAGATTAATTCTAAGCTTTATCTTACGTTAATTCTCGCATCAGTCCTAAAACTTCCATTCCGAGTTAATCTCCAGACCAAACTTTTGTTCGCTAATTTGAAGAGGCACTAAAGGGAAGGGCCAATCCATGAGTAGCTCAACTTCACATCGGCTCACTACTATAGAGCTGAAGGGTGTTTAAATCAAATTTTGTCTCGCCCCTAACCCAGTTTAGAGGCGAGACAAACTTTGGTTTAACCACCCTGAGCTGAGAGAAGTCCGTTCCCTGCCGGCTTCCTGCAACTGAGCGCTAACTGTCTTTTACCTCTGAAACCGACCAGCAGCGGCGGACACAAAAATTAGCTGTTGCGTTTCGAATTCTAAAAAAATAATAGTTTTATTTAGAAAATAAAAATAGTTTTTCGAAAGTTTTTTCGTTGTATACAGCTAAAAACTTTAACTTATTAATACTGGTATTAGTTGCGGAACTAGTATGCAGATAGTGGAAAAAATAGGCGAAGATCAGGACACATAAGACATAAGAAAGAATCTGTTTATTGGCTCGTCTTAATTTTTACGAAGTTTAATTTTTCCATCGTCGGAACTCTGAAGCAAGGTAAGAAAGCATGGGTCTGTTCTTCTGCCCGTAGTTTATCTGCATGGTTCTTCGCCGGTTACACTATATTCTCCGATTTTTTTTTCTATGCTTATTACGTCGTCTGTTTATAGATGCCTCGCGAGCGAGTAGCAGCTGATTCAAGGTATGGAAGGGAACCAGAGGAGCGGAGAAGGACTGATGAAGATAGGACTGTAAGGTCGTCAAGAAACCGTTCCGAGTATTCGGTTGGGAGAAGTAGAGATGAACGTCGTCGCGATTCGAGATCAACTTCGAAATCAGATAGGAGAGAGAAGGATGAAAAGTCCAAAAAGAAGAAGTCCAAGAAATCTAGAAGGTGTCGATCATCTTCTAACTCTTCTGCAGATTCGTTTCAGTTACTACTAAGGCTAGAAGAAGAGAGGAAGCGACAACTGGAAGAAAACAAGAAGAAGAAGGAAGTGATGAAGGCGCTGGAGACGCCAGAAGAAAAGCGTATCCGACGCCTTGCCAAGAAGGAAGAAAAGGAGCGTCGACGGAAGGAGAGGATGGGGTGGGATAATGAGTACCTTCATTACACCAACTTCGATAATCCATTTGGTGACCACAATCTCCTGGATACTTTTACGTGGAAGAAGAAACTCCAAAAGGATGGAATGACTGATGTTTCTCGAGAAGAAGTGGAGAGAATAAATCGACTAAAGCAGGAAGAAAATAAAAGAGAGCTGGAGAAAGTAAGTTAATTGTTTGATTACATTCGTGGAATTTTTGAGATTAACTGTACTGGTAAATAGGTGAAGAAACGTCGCTTAGAACGAGAACGTGAGAAACAGGAGCGAGAAGAAGAGGAGACTCTCCTTCAGAGGCAGAAGGAAGCAGCTCAATTCAAGGAGTGGGGTCAGCAGGAAGATATTTTTCACTTGGAGCAGGCTACGCTTCGATCGAAAATTAGGATAAAGGATGGAAGAGGTAAAGTATACATTAGGCAAAGCATTAGTGTGATTAATATGCTGAAAAAATTTCTTGAAATTACAGCAAAACCAATTGACCTACTTGCTCAGTACGTCAGTAACGAAGATGAGGTTGACGCGATAGAAATGCACGAGCCATATACTTACTTAAATGGTCTCACGATAAATGATTTGGAAGATCTGCTTGTGGACATAAAGGTATGGCTAAATTTTTTTCTAGGATTTGGACCTCCTTACTCTGTTTGTACCAAAGTATTTCTTTGGTCACAGGTTTATGAGCAGCTCGAGCAAGGGAAAAACTTAAGCTACTGGAACGATATTACGGTCATCGTTGAGGATGAACTTCGTAAACTGAGAAAACTGGAGCAGGACGATGATTATCGGGTTGCCCTTGAGCGGAGAGAAGGAATCAATCCTTCCGTAGCCCAAGACGTCGCAGCCGTTTTCAAAGGTAAAACCGCAGAGCAACTCCAGGCTCTGAAATCACAAATTCAGTCCAAGCTCGAAGGCTCCACATCGGGTGTTGACATTTCCTACTGGGAGTCCCTTCTATCTCAATTAAAAGCACACATAGCTCGGGCTCAACTGAGAGATCGTCATCAGGAGAATCTGAGGAAGAAGTTAGAATTGCTCAAGGCAGAGCAAGGAGTGGAAGCTGACCTATATGAAGAACAAGGGACTCTAGCAAATCCGCAGCCAGGTCCTTCGTCTTCGACAGCTTCTCGATTGGAGGTTAAGGAAGAACCGGAAGATGAAGAAAAAATATCCACCGGTATTCCTGGTACTTCACCTTCCAAACCCTCTGAAGATACAGAGGAGGAAGGAGATGAAGAAGAAAACGTCATCTCGGAGTGTCTCTTCAAATATATGCAAGGAACCTACAGTCCTAAGCTCATCACTCAAGATGAAATTGAGCCTGGAATTTTCGTTGTTGGAGAGGATGAGGATAATGTTCGATTGGATTTGGCTCGGAGTCAAGTACTCAACGCCGGAGCAAAAGTCGAGAATGTGTGGACAGCTGAGGAAAAGGCTCTCCAGAATGAAGCCAAGAAGGGCATGACGAATGACGAGGCGACATTTTCTGTTGAGACTCCCGTCGACCAGCTGTACTTATGGTCGGACAAATACCGCCCTAGGAAACCCCGATATTTCAACAGGTAAAATAGGAACTGATATCCATAATAATTACCAAATCTTATTTAACAGTTCGAATAATAATATCGGAATTGCTTACCAGGGTTCATACTGGATTCGAATGGAACAAGTACAATCAGACTCACTATGACATGGACAACCCACCACCTAAAATTGTTCAAGGATATAAATTCAATATCTTCTACCCGGATATTATTGACAAGCACCTGACACCACAATACCACTTGGTAAGCATAACAGGCCCAGGCTCAATGCTCTCTGCTCAGTATTGTTTTCTTATGTAAACTTCTAAACCCTAATACTTTGATTTTATTAATTCTATTACAGACGGCATGTGCAGATAATCCTGATTTTGCCATTCTTCGATTCCAAGCTGGTCCACCCTATGAAGACATCGCCTTCAAAATCGTGAATCGGGAATGGGAGTATTCCTATAAGCGTGGGTTTAGATGTCAGTTTCAAAATAATATTTTCCAACTTTGGTTCCATTTCAAGCGATACAGGTACCGAAGATAAGGGAAGCCTTATCACAAATCATCCCAGAAATATTTACAGGAGATACAGCGTGGTATCAAATTTATTCGAATAAATTAGAACCGGGATCACTTACATTATGGTAATTATTTAAGTCATTCTAAAATTCGCTTTCCAGAGAAGTGAGGTTGAGAAAGCATTCTGAGCAACATTCTGATTCTGTTTCTTGGTAACATCAGTCAGTCAAGCAGGAAGATCCAGTTTTAAATCAAACTCTTCATGAATGTATCGATTCATTGGTTCTGACGTGTCGACGAGTATAAGCCTTAGACTTTCTTTCAGCTGTAGACTCTCTGCTGAGTTAAGCACAAAGGCGTAAAAATGCTTCCCTTCAACTCGTTCATAGAATTTTCTACACTCCTCAGGCCCAAGGCTTCGAGTCCCGGGTTTTGTTCCGCTGGATGCTAAATATTATTAAGGAAAATTAGGTAACAGGGCAAAGTTTTTGCACCTGGTTTATACATACCAGGAAGAGCTGCTTCCAGAGCTTGAATGGGAAGTGAGCAGTAGGCCTTTCTCAATTTGTAAAAGTTCCCAGGCACGGTATGGTAGAAGGCTCCATTGTCAACGAGTTTAGCTGTGATGGACGAAAGCCCTTTCTTAAATGGCTTAACGATTTCACACCTGTAAATTTTTCATTAGTTCATCAGCCCTTCAGTTATTGTTCCTTCTGGAGTTACCGCAGCCATTTTGTTGGCTTGTCTTCTGAAGTATATTGCACTGCGTAAAATCCTCCGAGCTCGAGATCATCTTGATGAGAAAGCTTCTCACTGGTTTTGTCATGGGCAGTGTACCATTCAGTCATGGCCGCTTCTAAGAGTTCGAGACCCTGCGAACTGCAGTAGTCTGTCACCTACACGGAAATCGCCACATCCCAGTTGGCTAAACAGGGCTGGATTCAGGCTGCGTTCGCTGGCCTTTTCCCAGGAAAATATTCTTCTATGCTCCACCCGTGCTTCCCCCAAGCAGAAAACTTTTCTCAGCTTAAGATTCCTTCCAGGAATGATGCGTGGGGTGAATCATAGGAGAACATTTTTCTGTGATGAAGCAACAGCAAATGCTGGCTAAATCCAGCGGCTACACATTTCAACCAATGGGCTTACGTGAAAATTCCAGGGTGTAACAGCGTTCCTAACCACGACGCTTAATTCACTTGGTGGATTCGGAGAGTAAATCGGATTGACCTGGAGAGCACTCATTGGATCAACAAAATCCAAATCCCCCATTCTTTCCAGTTCCAGTTCTCTCGAGCCAAGCAACTCCAGAATCCACTTCCCTTTTATGCTACCTTGAGTTCTGCAGATATTTTGGGGGATTTGGAAGAAACGTTTTTACAATAATTTGTAAAGAAAAACTTTCAAGCTGTCACTCTGTGAATTAGAACTGAGGATTAATGAGTTTTCAAGGTAGGAAGAATTTAAGTGGCTCGCCTCACTACCTCTCGTCATCTGCCTATGCTCATCTCCCATTGTCATGTTCGCTGAGGGTTATTAAATGTGGTTATGTTTTTTTTCTGCATTAACTTTTTAAACCCTATCTCTCCAACAACGTCGTTTTTTTTACCTGCCTGCAAATATAATAATAATAGCAATATTCTTCTCATCCTTCATTCATGGGACTCATGCCTCAGAAGTACTGTTAACAAGTGACTACACCTAAAGCCAAGTTCTCCCACCGTCGAACATAGGCTATTCACTCCTCATTGAAACGTCTTGGGGAGCGAGATGCACATGAATCATTAATCGACCCAAGCCCCTCATGCTTTAATTCATTGGAAGTTTCCAGGCTTATGATCCCACATTTAGCATTCCGTGAAAATTTTGTCACATTTTCGACAACACTGACCGAATGAGCTTTGCCCCCCATAAAAAACTCTCAAAAACTGAAAAGTTAATTAATAGAACCAGTTATGTCTAATCGACGGAATATTCCACGGAAGGAATTTATCCGTTCTGTTTTTTATTGGTGGTAATTCATAACTTCACACCTAAAAAACAGTTTTTGAAATTATTTCAAAAGGACGGAAATCAATTAAGCAAGTAGGTTGTTCAAAATGCAATTTGGTTCAAGTTTTCAGGTGCCAATTTTCGCACATCCAAGGACAAGGCAGCGTAGAATGCTCGAACAAAGCGTCCAAATCGGATTCCACAAAAAATTCAAGGGGAACAGGGATTTTAGATTTTCCAGATACTACCAAAGGGCATGGGAAGCGTAAATGGCGTAAACGGGTTTTTATGTCATTTGCGTTGAGTTTTGGGTAATGGAGAAAGCAAAGAAAGAATGTGGAAAAGAAGGATCTTAATTCCGGCTATTTAATTCTAGGCAGTATCGTACCTGTTTTTAGCGAAATGCAGCATCCCGGATGTATAGGATCTTCATTTATTGAATTTTTTGCTGTCCTTTCGTCAGAAAACTTAAAAATCAAATGTGGATAAATTTTTTTAGAAATATCACAATTAAAATTTCGTTTCTTTTATTCTTCACGATTAATTAAGACGTTATTAAATATTTTTTTATTACTTTTAAATATAATTTCTGAATAAGCTTATATATTTTTCTAAACTAAGATTTGATCAAAAAACATTGAAGAAGAGCAGAGCAATAACCTGCTCATTGAAGTAAATAGGAACGTGTGTACTTAATTAGCTTTTACTTCGAGCAGATTGAAGAATTCCTTGTGCATTGCTTGTTACCAAAAAAAAAGGCATATAGATTTAATTCTAAAATTAATTAAAATTTAAACTTAATTAAACCCGGAACTATTAGTTGTATATAATATTGGTAAGACTCTGAGTTTGTTTTTACATAATACATATTTATATTAGAGGTTGATTTTTAGTCCTTAAATTGGTGGTTGGTTGATTTGGTGGTGGGTACTCAAAAAAAACATTTTTTTGAAGAGTTAGAAGACTAGAGTGCAAGAACACACCAAATTTTGGCACTAAAAATCTAATTTTTACCAAGTATGCGTATTTACTTGCATAATTAATTTAACTATAGCTTTTATTTACGTAAAAAATAAATTAAGAGACTTACACATTCACAGAATCGTTTTTTATAATAAAATAATAATTTAGACGCAGAAATAATAAATGACGAAGACGAAGAAGAATATCGTATTTAATTTGTGCTCATTAATTTTATTTGAAAGTAAAAGCCCTCTTCAGCTACTCCTCCTTCTGGGTGACCCCATTAGATTTAATAGGAAGAAATTGGCATTTAAACTTTGGTGTTTCTGGGGTGATTGTAGCAGAGTTCCCAGTAGTTAAGGTCCTACTCCTGGAACTGGAACTACTGCTCAGCAGCTGGACAAGTTCACACCATAGTAATATTTCTTCTCTTACTATTAACGGAAGTAAGGGAGCCCTGGACATTTGGATTGTATTGCATGTGACTATTGTTATTGGGTATCCGCTGTGGGAAGTTGGAGAGAATGTTATTAGGACCAGAGGCTGAGGTTCGGTACGGTGGGAGGACTGAATAACTATCAATTGTTCGATAATTGTCCTGATCACTGTCTACACAAGTGTCATAGTCTGTCTGTCCTTTGGCAGACTTGAGTGTCTTGTCACTAGAACAACTCTCATAATCAGTAAGCGTTGCCCGTCTCCCTGACATGCTGTCCAAGCTCGTCTTACGGTTATTTTCACTTATTGAGCGAAAAGACCGAGTTGATTCTGGGGAATCTTCATTCCCAGGGTGAAGCGTCATTTGGTGATGGTGGGGGTGATGGTGGGCTACTCCGCCGTTACTACTACTCTTCTCGTAGTAGTTGGTATAATTCTGGGGGTGGTGGTGGGCTTGCTGGGACTGGGCATAGATACTCTGGCGTTTCTCATGTTCTTGGAGCAGCTCACTCGCTGACCAGTGGATGGGTGCCTTCGTATCAGAAATTGTAGAGATCTTCGTTTCAGTCGATCCCATTGTTTTCCCAGCCTTCCGACGACAGTAGCAGCAAATGATAATTGCCCCTACTAGGACTAGAAAAATAAGTACTCCTCCTACGATCATTCCAATCTCCAAGGGTGAGAGTCCATTCTTCTGATCATCCCCCTCCTCTCCTCCGTTTTGCTCAAGGGTCCCACCGTCCGTATCTTCAATCCCTGAGTCAGGGCGGTAGACTCGAACCTCAGCAACATTAGACATTTGCCCAACGTTCCCCGAACGATCCTCTGCAACAACTTGTAGAAAGTGCCAACCGTAGGATGGGAGTGTTAGAGTCAGATTTACGAGGGTTCCAGCTTGGGAAGTATCTGTGAGGCTCGCTAGTAACTCTGGTGGACGACTCCGAGTTGAACTCCGGTAAATATTGTATTTTGCTGGGAGACCTGAATCATAGTCATCACCAGGTGATGTGAATTCGAGCGTGACCTCCGTAGTAGTAGGATATGAATCCAGGACTCGGAGATTCCCAATCCTTGACGGGCTATAAGTCCCAGACGGCTTTGCACTACTAACTTTGATCATGTAAGACGAGATTATCCTTTCGTTGTAGGGCATAGGCTTGAGGGCGGTTGGGCCTAAGCCGAGGCCTACGTCGCTCCCGCAGCAGTTGGGTATAATGACGGATGAAGATTTTGTCATCCGTGAGATTTCCGTAGTACTCAGGAAACGGGCTCCATACGGTGAGGTTGTAACTTTGACAGTGATGTCCAAAACTCTCGTTTGAAATGATGACGGGGGGATTATATATCTGGAGTAAATTCCATCTCCGTGTGTCAGATCCGGATCTGGAAGAAAAGGAAAAAAAAATGAAAATAAATATAAGAATCAGGAGTTAGGTGTCAGTTTCTTGGAGTAAAAGACTCTCAAACACCTTTCACCTCCTCGCCTTTTTCTTTTGTTGAAAAATCCACTCACTTTCTCCACCCTATACCCAAAACTTTCTAATATCAATCTGATTCTATTTCTTGTTGATCGATCGCTTCAGGTTCCTTATTTTTAATGCTGTAATTAATGAAATTTCATGATAAATTTAAAAATAGTCCCGATGAAATGATAAACCTCGGCGCTTTGCTTTTCCATTTCCGCGTAGCTCATTTTCTAGAATTTTGAAGCTGGTAACGAACTTATTAAGTTAACGGTCCTCGTTGATTAAATATTTGTCTTTTGTAGGGCAAAAGCCTCCTATTTAAGGCTCGGAGAGAATAAGGCTGTTAGAATTCACAGTGGATTGAGTGGCAAGTCTTTTTTTCAATTCCAGAATTTCGTGGAACTGACTTTTAAGAATGGAGGTACGAGAAAAAAAGTAGATACATTTTTTTCGATCCTTGGTGAAAGGTTTGAGAGAGAAAGTTTAAGTTGGGCCTTAGGAGATTTAATTTACCCTTTTGATGATTCTGTCTCTTAGAATTTGCATAAGTTTCTTCAAAGATAGAGAATAATGAAATAGTTGAGAAGTATATACTAAAAGATGATTGAAGAAAACTTTTCGTTTTTCTCTAACTTCAAACGGAATATGGAATCAATGAGACCCGTCTTTAGGAGAGACCCGTTTTTACTCATTGAGATTAACACTTCAAGTTGAAAATATTAAAACTTAATTGCAAAAATAGGGAGGTAGGGACTGTGAGTGGGGGTCTATATCGGGGTGACAGAGGCGTAACAGGAGAAAGGAGTAAGAGAGAGAAAGTGGAATTCTAAAATCATAAAACTTTTACTTTGAATGAGATAAGAATCAAAAATGAGGGAAAACTTTATCGTTCCAACGTCATTCAATTTAAAATAAACTTTTTTCCCTTTCAACAACTAAACTTCACTTTCTCGTGTTTTGTAAATTTACCTTTCTCCATTATTCACCGCTCGCCCTCTGCATAGAGAGTGAAAGTTCAAAACTGCCCAATGCTCCTTATTCTCTATACCCAATACCTACAACCTACTCTAGCACATCGTGAACGAACTTTGCCTTTCCTTATGCCCTTACTCACCTCCATTCCCATTATCCCATAGGTTCTTAGTCCATTTTCCGTTGATATGGGCCACAACCTCAGCTCCAAGGACTGGAGAGTTCCCACGCCGTACCTCAGCGTAGAGAATGAGCGGAGATCGAGTCAAATTGACAACTCGTGTTTCTTCTACATTTGAGAAGAGACGGACGCTCATGTCCTCTCCGTTTGACCCACCACTTGTCAAGACTTGGACGAAATGAGATTGATGGCTATCACCTGGAAAGGAATTCAGGGAGTCCATTAGGGTAATTGAGCTCGACATCATCATTCTACAAGACACTTTTGCTAGTTTCTACATAATCCTTACCAAGTCGCTCAATTCGATATCTCCAAAGCCCAGGCTCGTCGATCACAGCATCAATTTTAATTACATTGATATCATGGAGATAGGATAATTGGTCAGTGAATTTTCTTCCGGAGGGACTCGTCAATTCCACGTTATTGACTTTCGGGTCAATTGGGGTCGGTATGTAAATGTAGAATTCGGCTGGTGACTGAGAGGCATCAAAGCTGAATGAAGACTCGACGTATTTTGGTGAATCCCCTTTGAACTCCTCTTGATGGATCTAAAGAAATGAAAGGAACGTCAATCAGGTGAAGGCTTTTGTTGAAAAAAAAAAAAAAAACACTAGATCCTCTACAAGGCATACCCTATTTTAGCGATTTCGTCAACGACAGTTTCCCAATAGTACACAATAGGAACGCGGCTTAAAATTTTAGTCAGCTCCAGTTTATATCAAATATCTGTGAAATTTTTTTCGATATTTTGGTTTCGGAAATTTTTCTTGGTGCAAATATTTGGACTTTGTGGATTTTGCTGGAAAGTTGGAGTTAACACCAACACTACTCACCCCCGCCGAAATTGCTCGATAATCGCAGGCAGGGAGAGAGCTGGATTATACGTTTTACAGAATTTAAATTTTGATCTGCCTGGTAGAATTTGACTATTGTTTACCTCCAGCTCCTCAAAAAACTTGGGGAGATGATGTCAATGTGTATTTAGACGTTGAATAATGCATAAGTGTGACCACATTTCCCTGTTCCTTCGTGAGAAGTAAACAATGGCGGCAATTTCCATACATACTACTATAGTACGCCAATCCTCTTACATTGAAAATTCAGGACCCTGCCGAAGACAACATTTAGTCAAGGAACACAGAAAACTAAAATTAAATTTTGACAAAGAAAAGATTGGCGAAGGCGTGTAGGACGAATTCCCTTGGTTCAATCCTTTTATTTCTAATAATTTGTCCTGGAAGCCTGTACGCTAGAACAGTGAACTTCTCAATTTCATTTTCCCGACTCATTTTTTAAATAGTCCGTAAAATATTCAAAACCGGGAGCCGCTTCCCTCTCCCATATTGTTTAGAGGTATTTTCCCTTCCTTTCTCCAGAAAAAGTTTTCAAATTAAAACTAATTCAGAGGTTTTTTTTAAAGGTTGTTTCGGGGACAGAGAAAGTTCCGCCATGGCTTCGCCCTTTTATTATTTCTGTTTTTTTTTTGCTCTTTTCTGTAGAGGTTTAAAAGGAGAACATAAAAACTTTCTCCTGGAAAACAAACATTAAATTTTTATGTGCTCTTCTGGCTTAACATTGTGAGAGATCCTCATCCAGGCTCAAACTATCTCCAGCTGGATTAAACCCCAAGCCCTCAAACTACCCTACATTTATTAGTGACAACAATTTGTCTCAAAGGGTCTCTTCAAAGGATTTCCAAGTTTTAAAACTAGTTTTCAAAAAACTAGAAAGTAGGGAAGGCTAGGAGAGTAATGGACTAATTAGTCTTCAAATTTCAAAACTTTCTAGCACATTTTCTCTTTAGATCCGAGGCGTGAAATAATTGGTAGCATGCAGGTGCTCTTTATGGCAATGGATGAGCACAACAAAGCTCCTGGCTATTAAACATTAACATATCTCCATGCGCAGGCGCACATTAATGTGCACTTCACCGTCAGTTGTGACGCTGCGACTGCGATTAAAATACAGCTCTTTCTGCCAAAATAATATGTGGGTAGTGAGTCGGGTTGGATCAGTATCTGTTCGACGGTAACGGCCTATTTTATTTTAACGGGTGAACCATAAAAATGTGTACAAGCGTAAATCGCTGTTTAAAGGTAAATCTGTTGAGTCTGCTGGAGCAGGAATTCATCCTGCTGTCCCACTCGAGAATTGTAACTTTTTTAAGTCGTATAGTATTCTCTCAAGTTTTATTTGCATAGAGATTAAGAATTGACCTCCGCAGTTGAGACAAAAATTGCAGTTCCAAATTGGAAGGTCAGGAGGATTTTCTGCTCCAGTAGATTTGACTCATAAGGCGTCCAACGCGGATTCGGAGACCAATGGCTTCAGCTGAGCAGTTACGATGGACGCTCACTAAACAGAACCGGCAGTGAACCCTACCCAACGTGAAATTTTGCGTAGAATACGATGGCGCCCTGGCAATTTGCGAAAAAATCAATTTAAGGCATTTAAACCGCAATTTACGCTTGCATACATTTTTATGGTTCACCAGATAGTCAGAATTTAACTAATTTTGGAAGAGGTGTGCGAAAATTGATTAGTTCCATACACACACAGTGGAGTTGGAAGAAATCCTCAAATTTAGGCACAAGCTCAGGCGGGTGACCCTTAGCACGGGTGTTGGAATTTCCGTAACACTGGGTTTGGAATAAAGAGCCGAATTTCCCATTTTTAGTTCGCAAATTTCAAGAATTTAGAAAAGAATTGTGTAGTTCGCTCCAATATCCAATTCTTCCCACCTCCCACACCTGAGAGTAACTAGAAAAGTGCTGGAGACTGTACGCGACGCTAATTACAGCTTCTCAGAAGAACTTTTCTGGCTTACCCCCTGGTGTGCATTTCATAATCAGCTCTCATACCAAATCTCAACTTTTTTTCATATTACTCACCAGTGTTGGCCATTTTGCTGAAATTCCTTTCGTAAAGAACCGCTGAATATCATTCATGGCATTGACGAGCTGAATGTAAGTTGACAAATGGGACATGGATCCAACCCCTGACTCTCGAATAGCATAGTGTGGACTCCCCGTCCCTGTAGAGAGTGTTGAAATCCTTCCGTCTCCGATTGATGGGTACTCAATGGTTGCAATGGAGACATCTTCCTGCTTGAGCAACTGGAGTGAGCTCTCTAAATCCATTTGAGAAATAGTTCCCTGACTGATGAGGATAATGACTGATCCAGCAACTCTCTGCCCGTTTGACTTGAGCATCTGAATATGAAAAAAAAGAAGGTCAGCCAAGGGTTAAGAGGGTAGAAATGGATTAGGAAGGGAAAATAATAAGAATCCGTGTCATATTAAGTCATAAATTGAGTTAAGGATGTTATGGGAGCAGTGAGACTCATTTCACACTCTGCTCACTCTACGGCCACTCACAAATTAAACTTTGTATCGTCAGGGGAAAGTTACGTCTCCGTTTCTCTTCAGCGGAGAAAGAGAAAACAGAGAGAGAGAGAAAACAGAGACAGGGAAAATCGCCTGCCCTTCTTTATTTTCCCTCTCTGACTCATAGTTCAATCAACATCGGGAGCCACTGACATCAATATATATCACCACAAGGAGGACGCCGGAAGTTTATGGGGACTAATTCAAAATAAACAACTTCTTCGAAGGATCTAAAACCAAATTACTTTTCTATGCTCTAAGAAACCGCCGTTTTGAAAAAAAAAAGCTTCTTAAAATTTTTCTTAGAAAGAAAGTGCTAAGCTTTCTCTCATCCGATAAATAATGCAAGAAGGTTATAAAACCCTGCGGTAAATTCTCAGGGTACGTAATAATAAACTCATACAATACGCCAGTCACCGTCATCCTCTCGCTTGCCTTTCTCCTTTTCCCACCCCTCCTCTAGAAATTAATATGTTCAGAGGAACGTTGAGGGTCGATGGGCATCCCTGCTGCTATGATTGGCTTACTCCAAGCGAAAAGTGCCCAGGGACCTTCATAACGACATTAGAATTTACTCCCAATTTTTCCTCCTTTCTCCCTATCATCCCACCCAGCTCCATAATTAGTGGATGAAAGTCTCTCTCTTTTCTCTCTGAAAGCTGTAACAATGAGCCGTCCTGAAGCTTATTACTGTTATTATTATAACAAAAACTTATTTTTTTTTTTTTTGAGGAGAAAGGAGGGAGGGAGGGAGAGAGAAAAGTCGCTAACTGAATTTTTTAGTAAAACTTCAGTCGTCCCATTTCCCTCGTCACACGCTAGTCTTCTCCGCCTGACATCTCACCCTCCTCCATGGAAGTTCCCACTTTTGGAAACACTTAGTTTGGGAAAGTTATAATTACGAGAAGGCGAGTCGTGATGTCATTGTTTCCTATACTCTGGTCTCACTACCTGTCTTCCACTTGCAATTACTCTGATTAATCTGGCTTTGACGTGCAGAACTTGGATTTGTTTTTTCAGGGAAAATTCTGAGAGAGACGAGAGAGGAAGGAAAACTTTGGAACGGGATATAGTGCAAAAAAACCTCAGCTGGTTTATAAATGAACCAGAGCATCAGCGGTGTCTCATTCCAAAGCCCTTCCCAGGTATAAGAACAGGCATACACGTACCATTAATCCAATCTACCCTGGCCTGGGCACGCTGCAGCAAAAAATTTATACAAATCCCACATAAATCTCGCTAAAAAAACTGCATAAAAAATATTTGATTCACAAATAATTTTTTGCTGGATTTAAAAAAAACAATGCAGCGCAGAATATCGACATTTAGAATCGAAACTTTTGGAATCTGAATGCACAATTTTAAATTTTCAACCTGATAAATCCAGTTTCTAGCCCGGCAGTCTTCGTTTTAAAAAAAAAAATCTGCGTATTCGTAGAGAGGGACTGGACGGATGCAAATAGCTCGACTGGAAGGTTCCATGTGAAAATCCTCCCCAAAAGAACCCCAAATGTGAAAATCTCAAATAGGAAAATCCCAAACGTGGGAATTCCAACTAGGGTCAAGGCGGGTGATTGTGATCACGTCGGGTGATTGTGATCACCCGTTCTTTACTTATTTAAAAGCGGTTTTCCGGAAAGTGAAAATACGGAACCTTTAGTCAAGAGACGGAACTAACGGTTCCGAATTTTCACTTTCTCAGAAAACCGCTTTTAAATAGGTGAAAAACGGGTGATCACAATCACCCGACGTGATCACAATCACCCGCCTTGACCCT
>JABASM010000634.1:0-20406 GCA_019776545.1 Brachystomella parvula
TATGTTGCGGATACGCAGTAATAATAAGGACCCGCAGTTGTATTCGAGACGCAGTATTATTTCATTTTCCTGCTCACGGAACGGAGTACTAATAGGGAGTGCAGTTGTATTCGAGTGCGTAGTTGTAATAGGGGAAAATACGGTAATCATGTTTTTGCCTAATTTTCAATACTGAAAAAATTAGTCCAGGATTACTGAAATTTTTCTTACGGTAGGCTCAATAAAAAAAAATCAGCCTGAATTTGACAAGAAAACAAAAAGTCTGAAAGGAGAGTATTCAACGAAGACAAAGCCCTTAAGCTTAAGTAAGCAACTAACTTTCACTGCCCTCCCCCTACGAATTCTCTTCCATTTACCGTAATACACCTTGCGACACACCCTTAAAATAACGCCCAGAAAAACTAGCTCTAACCATCCTCCCCCACCCTCTCAGTTACGGTCATCCATACGAAAATACAAAGTTGTCATACCCATTATCCAGTTAAAATAAGTCGTTCCTGCATAATTCATTAGAGCGACTTCCAAGAGAACAGTTACAAAGCACTATCTCCAAATTACAAAAGAAAGCTGACTGAGCGGAAGGAATTTCTGCAAAGAATCCACTTATACATGGACTGAAAAAGCGGGAAATGAGTAGTACTGCAGAAAAAGCGTCTCACCAGTAAAAGAGAAAAAAGTATTCCTTCAAATCCTAAAAGTAGAGCTAAGTAAGCCTAACCAAAATATTCAATTTCAAAATTGAAAAATAAATTGTATTATTTGGGAGTTGGAGTAGGCGGGAGCGAGCACAGGTTCATGGATTTTACTAGTAATCCCAAGTGAGCACCCCCATTCCCTTCATTCCCTGAATAATTCATTGGAGCTAACAAGAAAAATCATGAACTGGAAATTTAATATGATGAAATGAGGCAGTGACATTGAGGCTGCATTTCAGCTGCATCTTTTTTCAGGGCTCTTAATCTCGGTCAGAATTAACCAGGTTACGTACGGCGAGGCTAAATAAAGAAATTGGCCAAAAAAAAATCAAAAAAAAAGAATTCTTCTCATTTTCTACCCGTAGAAGAAAAAATGTTAAAAGAAAAGAAAGACGAGATAAAAATCCAGTAAAGTTTAGAATTAAATTTTACAGAACTTTTCCCTTTGTTACCCTTAGAAATGTTTAATTCGAAATAATGCTCTCTCCGCGGTATCTTTGTCAATTTCAAGAGACAGGGAAAAGAGCTTTACAGAAGTTGACATGAAAAAAAAAGTTTTAAAGCTTTTGTTTCTTTTGGATTTCTCAGGATCCTTGGGAGTGATTCCAATCATGATGATGATATAACTAAGCTTAGAATAATTTCTAAGAAATAAGAAAGAAAAACTTGTGGAAATTATGAGAGATACAAGGAATCTCACGTTTTTCCTTCTAAGATAATCATAGAGAAATTTTAAAGACAAGCTTTCACTTTTCCACGACGGAAGTCTTTAGGATAAAGAAAAGCCCGAAAATTTCTAATGAATGAAATAGGATCCATTTCTCTTTTTACGGTCTCTCTTCACCCGCCTCTTGTTGGATTACTCGTAAAAAAAACTGTGGTAAATGTATAGCGGCGGGAGACAGAAAGGAAAAGGTTGGATTTGCACAGGTTAAGATAAGACGGCGAAGGCTCAGAATATAAAAACATTAAAAATCCAAGAGTGTCTTTTTACATCTTTCTCTGTTTTTAGCCAGAAGATAAAGTTCCCATCTCCGGCTTCCAAGTTTTTAAACGTCAACTACGTGAGAAACAAGAAAGTGTTTGGAAGGATCTGAAAACTGAGGCTTGGCCCTACATTAGGAATGAAGTACTGGGTTTATGTGAAGCAGTGGAGCGCATGGCATTGGCTACTTTCTGTCATCATGAAGATTCAGAATTCTGGGGGATATTATACGTGTCCTCTTCTTTCCTTCCTAAGTCTTTTCGCTAGGACAGGAGATATTGAAGCTTAGGAAAAAAAAAGAGGATCATCCTGGAATCTATTCTTGTTATTATTGGGATCTTTAGCTGGTGAAAAGATGAAAATGAGAATGAGAATTTTAAAGTTTTATTATGAAAAAGCATCATATGAGAAATTTCATCGTCTTCTCAATGGAATTATGATGAGAATGAAATATGGGGATTTTAATTATATTCCTTCCTCAAGGGAGTTTTCCAGGCTCATAATTTAGGTGAAGGGAATCCCTGAATTTCAGGATTGAGTCAAGAGAAAAAAGGATTTTTTGGATCTTTGCCATGCTGAATCTGGGAAAGGGAGGATGTATTTGATTTTTCGGTTCACAAATCAGCTTTGGTTCCACTTTGAGTTTTTGTTCACGCATAAACAAAACCTTGTCATTTTCAATTCAGCGTTCTTTCAATTATATTTCAGTGATTCAAAATTTCCTGTGGGTTTTTCTTTTTTAATTTGAGATTTCATCATGGCGTTTGAGGATTTAGTAAATTCTGGTTGCGTAGCTCGGTTGAATTTAGAGTGAAATCATCACTTCATTGAAAAATACATTTGTTATTTAGTGAGTTCCACCGAAAAAAAAAGCAATTAGAGCGCATTAATCTTTCCTTAGTTTCAACAGAAGGGTTGCTAAAGAAGAATAATTGGTGGCGTCTTACTGTCCGCAGAATATTTTGTATTCTTGGCAGATATAATTAGGAGAGGATGGGGGCGTTAATATATAATTATGAGGCAGTGGACCGTTATTTCTTTTGAAACTTTTCCATTTGGAGTTACCACACAGTAATTCCTTACTTTCTTCAAACGCCTTTTTCTCTTACACCGTCCTTTCTCCATACTTTGTCTTGGAAGCAAAAGAGAATTCTTAATTGCCTCACCCTTTAATTTCAATTTAAGACTTTCAACCACTCACCCCTCCCAATTTTTCCGTCAAATTGGAATTAATTCGTGCCTTGAATTCAGAAACTTCTCAGCACTTTCTCCGAATCAAATTCCTAAACTACTTCCGAAATGCTTACTACTCCACTAAAAGCCAGATGTGAGGAAAGGGAAATGTGGGTAATGAATAACAATATTCGGATTCAAGGCTGTTGCAGCCCGCAGCGGTATTCTGGTGTTGGAATCCAATAATTTGCTTGATTTTGATTGCAGAATTATACGTAGGAAAATTTTGAATTGAAAGGATTTGATAACCTAAGGTTTGGCGACCCCTGATGGCCATGCTGTGCATTAAAAAGGTCATATTTATGACCTCAAAAATGTATGTTTTTAGAATCAAGACATCTCCTTTTGTTTGACGTATCTCAGTCAGTTGAACCGATCAGTGGGGTCAGCTCACTGACCTCTGGTGACCTCTACATCTACAGGTCAAACTAAAGCAAATTCCTAAAAATTTTATTTGTAAAAGTTGCTTTAGAGATGCTTTAGAGATGCTGTGCATTTCAGAAAAATCTAACAGAGTGGGATTCCTATAGCAAAATTGGCCCTCCCCCTTTACCGGCACAATTTAACGTCATTTGCCCAATCTTCCTATGCTTGCTAGGCTGTGTCTTTGACAGCAAAACGAGTAGATGCATATCGTCTGAGAATGACACTGGAATTTTACCGAAGAACAAAGACAATTTGTTCGGACTGTCAACCGCATCCATGGCATTCAAATCTGACTGAGTAACAAGAAACGAAAATTCGCAAAACAGATTTGCTGATGTCTGAAGAATAAATTTTAAATCAAAGCATTGAGCTGCAGGAGATATTGTGATGGGGCTGGAGCACCCCCCTCCCCCCTTCCCATCTTTTCTGTCACGCTGAGTTAATTTTAATGCTTTCCCGTTTTTGGGTGATATGGGATACTTTTGTTTCTGAGAACACCAGGTGTCCATCTTAAAACTGGACATCTGGTGCAGTTTTCCTGGGAACTGGAGAGGGTAAGAAGGGGGCGGAGAAGAAGTAGCGTCGCTGAGGTTTTTCCTGAGCGTCTTGGAGACAAAGGCATCAGTGGGGATTTAGCAAGAAGAGAGTAAGCACTGATTTGTAAGATTGTAATTCATATTTGAAATTCGAGGTTTCTTAGATTTACGGAGTTTATTGATAATAAACGGATTGAGAATTTATTGATTGGACGTTCTGATTTATTGTGGGGTTCAGGTGTTTCGCCACCATCTGAATATTTAATGAGGGAGGCCTGGGACATTATTTTGCAATTCTCATGCATCCCTAGTTTGAAAGGTGATGATGTCAAGTGACTAAGTAGAGGAAAACCTGAGGAGATGAATGCTTAAGGAGTGGATTGAAAAAATAATGGAAGTGGTTCAAGAAACCTCTATCCAGAGATGATAAATAATGTTTTAAGAATAAGAAGCAAACGCAATATTTCTTATTTGATTAGATATAATCTCAATCCTAAAAATAGGTTCCCTAAACTCAACTTCCGTCTACACTAGACCTCACTGGAATTTAAATGTTAGGGAAGACTCTCTCAGCCGTCACCATCTGCTTCAAGAAGTATAGTACCACTTTAGACTCAGAATTTTCTAGCCGAGAGAAAGAGAGAGAGAGGAAGATAATTGTCTTCTTCACTGCAATTAGAAGAGTTCTCTACTTAAGGCTTTTGTTCTTTCCTCAAACTTTTTATCCTACGGAATTAGAAGGAGAGAGTATTAAAATGGAATTCCAGGACTTCTATTGACTTCTACTCCTACTAATGCTAGCCACGATGAGAAATTGTTCATCGTTGAACTGAATTCGGAATTTACTTCTGAGAGAAAGGGGTTGAGGATGAGAGGAAGTGAATTGAATTAACCCTAGAAGAGCGAGGCTAGATGAGGATATTCACCCTTACTCCTTCTCAATTTATTTGAAATAATTGGTGAGGCCTATCAATCTGCGGCTCCTGGTATGCCCTACTAAAGGATTCCGCTTCCACTGATACATTTTCATTAATCTTACTAAGGACTGATACCTCTAAGCAATTTGAAACAAATCCAGAAAGAGTAAAGGGTGCGTATCCTCATCTTCCTCCTTCGTCCTTCTAGGGTTAAACATATTCTTTACATATTCTCCTCGTGCTCATTTAAAAAAATTTCATTAAAATTGGAATTTGAAATTAAAGGAAAATAATTGGGTAGCTATGTCCATACTTCCTCAATGCTCATACTCTGCTCTTTATAAAAAGCGGCTCAGACCTCATTAGAATCGTACTAACAAATTATTGAGACAAAGGTTTGGAAAGCAAGTATTCGCTCTCAGGCCATCCATGTATCATTTCCAACAAACTCATCAGCTTAATTTCTAATTTTCAGATGTCCCATTTAAAAAGCATTAAAAGGGAAAAGACTACGGGAATAACTGGAATTTAAATTGAATTAGTGAAATCCTTCAGTTTGAATTTTTATTTACGATTTCAAAGGCTTTCAGAATTTTCCAACACAAAATTACCAAATCGAAATTAAAAATTAATGTATAGGGTTTGTTTATTACTTTCACTTATTATGATGAAATTGGAGTTACAGATACGCGATTTCTCTTAATTCTTGCCCATCTAAAATCCATTCTAAAATTAATCATCCTGATTCTGATACTTTTGACGAAACTGGTGAGTTTTACTTTTCTGCAACCAAAATTACGTGCAATCTTGTTGCTTCCCCTAAAATTTCTGAAGATAGCAATTAGGCTAAAAGACGTCTTAAAAAAATAATTTCTTTTACTTCACACAACCCCCCCCCCCTTATTTTTTTCGTATTGTTTTCTCCACCTTTTTGGTGTCAGAACTTATTCAGCGCCAACTCCTTACCAGTCTTTCACCCAACAACGTGAAGAAGAAAAACTGGGAAAACTTTTACTTTCTAGTTTTCTTCTATTTCTTTTTTTCTGAAAAAAAGTTTTTTTGGTGTTCTTTTTTTGTTGGATTCTGATGAAAAAAAATTCTCTGGAGGGGAAAACCAAAGAAACTTGGTTAAGGAACTTGGAACTTGGTCTTGCTTTCCATGTCTCCGGATCCCAAATGCAATGATGACAAGGGTATAGGATTGAGGCGAATAATTCCAAGATGCTCCTGGTTTGAAGGAGAACAGGATTCCCTGTTTTATTCCTATTAGGATTATAGCTTCACAAACTTTTTCTTTTAGATTAAAGGAGGCAAAGAGCTTTGGCTTCCATTAAGAACAAAAAAAAAATCTAAATTGGGTACATGAGAGAGTGGAATGACACTTTGCGGAAAATGAATTTGACACGACTCGGATTTTAATCTGTCTTCAAGTAACAGGCCTAAATCTTTTGACTTTTCCTATAACCCAAATTCTGCTTTGATTATTCAAAGCTCCCTAAGAAATTTTCTATTAATTTTCGACACTCTCTACTCCTCTCTCCCCGAATTTATTGGCAGTTTGAGTTATTTACTGCTTTTCTTAATTTGAATGACCATAAATCAAGCCCATAACTTTTCTTTTCTAACTCAAATAGAAACTTCGGCCGAGAGCACAGTAGGTAAACTTTTCTCCTAAGGCAAGTAAAATATTGCGTTTCATCACAGGAGCAACTTTAATTCGGCAAGTCTCAGCAAAGAGGATTTGGACAAGCTGAATGTACGCATTGATTTCATGTCTTTTTAGACATTGGAGACTGAAATTAAAGATTATTGAGTACAGCCTGAGCGCTGGGTTTTTAAGTATTGCGTAAAATGCATCTTTAGGTTCATCTAACATTGTAGAATTCTAGCCCTAATGCATTGGAAAGAATGGGTTAAGTCAAAACATCGTTAAGTCGTCTAGGAGCATTTGGTTCCTGCTGCTCTTTCCAAATAGCTGGCTTGGCATTGAAATTCTTAACCCTGAAAATAAAAGGCTTTTAATTTCATTTCTAAAAGTAGCAAAGTACTTTTTTTATTTGCTTTTAAGAAGAGGGTCCAGGGTCGTTTCATTTCCTGAATTCCGGTTTTACATTTCAAACCTCCCGTAATTCCTTGCAGCGTGGTGATAGAATCGGATCCATTTCCATGTAATTTTTAATCCAGAAAAGATTTTAGGAAATTTGAATATAGTAGTTTTTGGTTGGGAAAATGATTTTATTATGTTCTTACTCCCCAAGGGGAGGAAATTTAGAGGTTGACCTCTATCAACCGTGCGTTAACCAGAAAAGTAAATACCGACGTCCTGAATTTGGGGATTTAATTGGAAAAGGGTGTGAAAATAAATATATGAGAAAATAGAAATATATAGAAAAAGGTAAAGAAATCACTCCCAACAATGTCCTCAACTAATGACACTAATTTTCTAAAGAGAAAACTCTTAGTTTTTGGAGTACCAGGAAAATGTAAATGGAACCAATTAGGGATTAGAGCTAAAAGATCATGGTGTAATCTAAAGAGGGAAAACGCAGGAAAAAGCTTGATCACAATTTTCCTAACTTGAAATTATGATTAGTTTGGTGTAACTCAGAAAAGTCCACTTTCACTTTCATGCTTATCCAGAGCTCCAGTTTTAGATCCTATATAATCCAGAAAATCCTTTTTTTTTTAAACACTAGACTCAGCAGAAATCCTCATTTCAGTAAGCAGCGTGTCGCTGGTAGAGATTCAAGATTATAAGTAACATGATTGATGGAGGTGAATTTGTGGTTAGAGTCGTGTCTTGAGCCCAGTGCTCTAAGCCACATTGTCATACTGGGTTTACTGGGTGGTGGTGGTGGAGAAAGGAGAAAGTGGACAGTTGGTTAGTGTGAGAATAAAATGGGAAAAGATTGGAGTTGGGATGGTGGTGGTCGTAGTATTCCCCTTGGGAATTGATCACAAACCAGAAGTTTCTCGTCTTCTTACCTTTCCCCAACACTTTAATCCTTTTTTTTTGTCCTAGTTCGGCTCGGCTCATTCACTTTTTACTAGGTAAAAGCAAATGTTGACCTTCAGAACTTTTGCTTCTCTGGTAAATATGAAAAAAAAAAACAAGAAAAAAACTTTCCCTGTCTCCATGTTTTTGTTAGCCCCCCTCGTCTTCAATTTTTCTCTACACGGCAGGCAGGCTGAGAATAACTCCGAGTGTGTATTTAATAAGTTGTCATTGAGTTGATGCCGTGGGCGGAGAGGACTTGAAAAGAAAGTGTTTAGCATTTCAGCTTTCACTCACTTTCACTCTCTTCTTCTGCACCACAGGAGAAAATTGAAAATATAGAAAATACTGAATGAGTTGTGGAGGGGTTGTGGTGAGGAAAAACTTTTAGTATTCTTCCCCATTCTTCAATATCAATCTACAATTCCAGAGGTTGGAAGAAGGGGTCACATTCAATTTATTTCCCTTCACTCCGCCTTTCTGCAGAAGGGCACCCAGACCATCATGCACTCTCACTTCATACACACCTACCACTTTCTAAACTCAGCTCGAAGAGATTGAGAGTGAAAGTTTGTCCTAGTCAATAACTTTAGAGTCCCACCATCTATCCAGTAATAAGGGAGAGATTGATTTGGATCGTACCAGACTTCAAATAAAGAGGAAAAATAATGGGAACCCCATTGACCTTCCTATTTTTCATAGTGTAAAAACCATATGGGTTCTTATTTTGTATTTTTCAGAGGCTCACTTCTTTCCTCACATGTAAATTAGCTCCTGTAAATCCCATAAAAGAGAATCTGAGAGAACAAAGTAAAGCTGAAGGAGCACTTAAGCTAGTATTTTTCCTCCCCCTCCTTCCTTGCTGTTTCCTTACTTTTAGAAGTTTCCTTTCACTCTGGAACGCGCTTTCTCTTGAACTCGTGAAAAGTTTCTAAACTTTTTTTCACCTCCACTCTACCACTTCCCGTGGCATGACATTAGAATTATTGGGCTTGAAGGACCAAAAAACTTTGTCACCGGGTCATCAATTATGAATGGATCAAGTCAAGGAGAGGAAAGAATGAAATATCGTTAACCAGAATATTTTCCGGACTCAAGGCTTTAGCTCACTCAATATAATCTCCACAGTTTCACAAGTTTCCTACGAAAAAGAGATGAATCAATTTTAATCCTGATAATTTGCTTAAAAGAAAAACTTTCTAAAAATTCGCTTCGGTCTTTCACCAGGTATTTGAAAAAAGAAAGACATGCGATAGCTGTCAAATAAAAAGTTCGTCGGAATGATTTGGAATAAAAAAAAAGTTTTAAGAAATTTAGATGTATGGAATATCACCAAAAAAAAAAAAAAAAAAAAAACTACCCAAAACACAGAAAAATCGTTTGATTCTCAACGAGGAAAATCGGGAGAGAAATTCAGCGTGTTGCAGTAGCTTAATTAATTTTTAGCGATTCCTATTCGCACAAGACATGCTATGCGTGTAGTCGTTCTGTATTAGAAAAGTACACAGCCATAGACTCCAGCTCTGCCTTCTTATCTGATTAACTCTACCCGGAAGATTGAAAAATCCTATGCATCGAAACGCAATTCGTCTGAGGAAAAATTGAAATTGAACAAGGTTCTATATATACATAGTAACGAAAAAAAAAGTTTACAATTGCGCCAAGGCAGAAGTGAAAGTAGAAAGTAAGGATTTCCTCCTCAAGGGATTGAAATCTCGATACTTTTTCTTTTCTTTCCAGGATCTGATTGAAGTAAAGAGGACAATGTAGAAGTGAAGGAGTGCATCAATCAGGCGGAAGATTGGAGTCAAGGGAGATTTTCTAACTCTATCCTCCAGATTTTAATTAGACCCTGTTAAGAAAGGATAAAAGGCTTTGCACTCCACGTCTTCTCAACTCAACTTCCAATTGAGCATTTTTTCCACAACTTCTCTCCTTCTCGTTTCCTTCTGGATAAAAAAAAAAAAAAACAAAAAAAAAAACAGGCTCGTGGAAGAACTTAAAACAAAAAAAATCCTTCAAAAAAGCTCAACCAGCAGCTTCTCTTAAACCTTTTAAAAGAATTAATACAATAAATTTAATTTCTAACTCTCTTACCACCAGATCTCGAAAATTTCATCTCGATTTTTTTTTCTTGAGGTTAGGATTTTAGATGTTTTCTTCCTGTTGCAAGCCTGCAGAAAATCACCACGGAGGATTTGGGATCTAGAGTTTTAGCGTGATGTAGTTCTTTAGGCAGAAGACCAAGACCGTCATGAACCCACGGATCCCACGGAGGCACCCAATGATGAAGAGACATCTACTCCAGATGAAAACGGATGAGACTTCCCAAGTCTTGCCTTTGCTTCCCATGGGGGTTCCTAAAAGTAGAGCAAATGAAATCAGATCAGAAACACTAAGACCTCCACCGTCCCACGAAACAAAAATCCATTTGGCTGAGGAGTCTAGTACTACATTACAGAAGCAGTATGCCTACCCAGCCACAGAATGAGGCTAAACCCACCGCCGCGTTTTATCTTAAGATGATGAAAGCCAGCCGTCTTCACTCCCCAGGAGGAGTCAGAAGTGAAAAACTTAATTCAGGTTCACTAAAAATCCCTAGCTGAATCAAATTAAGGAAAGAAAGCTCCTACACTCATTCTTCTCCTTTAAAGATTGAAAACCCTAGGATTAAAAAACAATCACGAGATTTTTTAAAACAGAATTAGAGGGATTGTAAATTGAAAGTCTGATAAACATAAGGAGCAGCCGACTAGAGTATCTCAAGGGATTTGTGAATTATATTCCTTTATTCTGTAAAAACAGATTTGCCTTCATTAAAAATGTGAAAGTAACCGAACTAGGATATTTAGTACGGTAATTTGTCAGTTATTTTTAAGAGGCTGGGGTTCGGGCACCAACAATTGGGCGATGGTTTTTGGCCAAGTAGTCAGTGTGAGATTGGATTGGTGAGTTCTCAAGTTTGGTATCCTTCCACAAATCTGGTGTAAGGTAGGCATAGGTCTTGGCAATGGCTTGGTATGTTGCCTTGGCTGGAATGTAAGAATTTGAATTAGTAACCACAGGTCTTTTCATGGATAGTTCACTTGGCGTATTGTAATTACCGAAGTTGCCCAAGGTGCCTGTGCTACCAGTGGCAGAAGTGTAGCAATCCTCAACACCTGCCATCTTCAAGAGCTTCTTGGGAACTGGAGCAGAGACAATACCAGTTCCTCTTGGAGCAGGAATGAGACGTACCAGAACTGAACCGCACTTGCCGGTGACCTACACAGCGATACAAAGCATGTTTTTGTTACAAACCAGGAACAGTTTGGTATTTAATTCAAGTTTTCACCTTGCAGGGGACGGTATGGGGTTTTCCGATCTTGTTCCCCCAATAACCTCGTCGTACTGGAACTACGGACAATTTGGCCAAGATGATGGCGCCACGAATGGCAGTGGCTACTTCCTTAGAGCACTTAACTCCCAAGCCAATGTGTCCGTTGGAGTCACCAATGGCTGAGAACCAAACATAAAATTCAGTATATTGCAGAAGATGATGGATTCTAAGTAATAATGTAGCTACACATACCAACAAAGGCCTTGAAGCGAGTTCGCTGACCAGCCCGTGTCTGCTTCTGGACAGGCATGATTTTAAGGACCTCGTCCTTGAGTGCAGTGCCCAGGAAATGGTCAATAATTTCAAACTCCTTGATAGGAAGAGAAAACAAGTAGATGTCCTCCAAGGTCTTGATTTTTCCATCTCGAACCAAACGGCCCAATTTGGTCACAGGAACCCATTCCTTGTCTCCATCTTTCCCACCGCCACCACGTCCTCCACGACCACGTCCCCGTCCTCTACCACGGCCACCGCCCCTACCGCGGTCACCACCACCACCACCTCCTCCGAAACCGCCTCGGAATCCACCTCGTCCACCGGCTGGAGCTGCATCCGCCATTCTGTAAAACAGAAATTGATACTTATATGTATATTTCTGTAGCCCCTGGTCAGTAAACACGGTTAAAATAACAACAATTCTCTCATTGTTAAGTTAAAATTGAAATGCAGGCACATGTCCTGATCAAACATGGCGCGGCTTTGTATAGTGTATTTAGCACGGGGCGAACACGCCGTTCCGGCGAATCAAAAATTACGATTGAAAATCAAGAATTAAGAACGAATTTGACCTTTATCCGCTAAAACAGAACCTGCGGTACAAGTCTAGCTGAAATCTGATTCAAAAAACTACTAAATACACCAAATAAAAATCATAAAAATTAAACTTACGTGAAATTCGATTGATGAAAGTGTGGATAGTTTCGTGTCACATGGACTTATGAAGTGCGAACCTCAAAATTCACTTGCTTTTTGGGATTTTCCTCAACTGGGCCGAGGTGGGCAACAATGCACGAGTCAATGGGTATGATTGTTGTCTAATTTTAATTAGCATTAAAGTTTCACCAGAAATAATTAATTTGCGGTGATTGATTACACGTTGAAGTAGTATCCTAAATCAGATGCCCTCATTTTCAGCGATTTTGCTTTTTCGTCCATGTCTGAAAAAGTTGTGGTTGGTCGCTGCTGTGCTGTGAACTTGCTGGTCATCTGCTAATCTCAAAACCACAACAACAATGACCACGATGAGTGACGAGGTGAGTTAATTGATTTATTTAATTTTAGTTAATTAATTTACATAGAGTATTGTTGCAGGAACATCAAAAGGTAGAGGAGGCTTCACAGGAGGCTCCAGCACCACCGCCCAACATGGATGACGAAGATAATAGTCCGGAGAAGGAGGAGCAATTAGAAGATGAATTTGTAAAGGATGATGATCTTAGCGAAGAGGAATTAGCTAAACGTCTGGAAGAAGCCAAAGTCCTGAAGAAGCAAGGCAACGATGAGTTTGGACTGGGTAACTTCCTGGAGTCAATTACAGCCTACACTCAGGCCCTTCGTATCTGTCCTACACGAGAAACCGAGTTCCGAAGTATTCTTTACGCTAACAGATCAGCTGGAAGGATCAAGATGGTACTGCCATATTAGCAACATCATTTTTTCATTCCGACATTTGTATCGTTTTTGATTCAGTTACATAATAATTGATGTGTTCTATTCTAGGATTTGAAGGATAAGGCTGTTGAAGACTGCACGAAAGCCATCGAAATTAATCCTACTTATGTAAGGGCATTGCTTCGTCGAGCCAAACTGTATGAAGAAACGGATAAATTAGACGAGGCCTTAGCTGATTACAATAAAGTACTAGAGTTGGATCCTTCAAATCGAGATGCATGCCTGGCAGCACAGGTACGTTGATAATGGATTGAATTTAATTTAGGTTTGTACTTTCCAACTTATTTCCTGTCTTTTTCAGAAATTACCAGGTGAAATCCATGAGAGAAACGAAAAGTTGAAAACAGAAATGCTTGGTAAGTTTATATTAGAAATATACTTATTTCCCTGAGATCAATAACCATAACTGTTTAATTTACAGGTAAACTCAAGGAACTCGGTAACATGGTACTACGCCCCTTCGGCCTTTCCACTGAGAACTTCAAGCTACAACAGGATCCGAATAGTGGCGGATACTCGGTTAACTTTCAGAAATGATGTTCCTCTGCTGCAATCAAACAACGGTAACTTAAGCGCAAATTTATTTTCTAATAATAATTCCTTACAATTCTCACACGCGATACATACTTACCTTGTCTTAATTTTCCAGAATACCGTTGTATTTATTAAGTTCCAAGTATTATCATTACAGAACAGAGTCAAATAACAAAAAACTACAAAAATTTGTCAAAAAAAAAAAATAGGGTATGCTTGTCAGTAATTTAGCAAATGTCATCGTATGCCATGAAACGGTCGATAGCATGGACGACGCCATTTGTGGCTGGGATGTCTGAGCGAAGAACTCGAGACAGTCCAACTTCTCGAATACGGTCTAGAAAGGGAATAATTTTGAAACTTAGATAATGTTTTACGCTCATAATTCACTGCTCACTAATTGAATTAGCTTTCTTTTCATACCGTTTCGCACGCCGATCAAGACTTCTCGTTCAGAAGCAGTGGTCATTTCCTGTCCGTCTTTGAAAGCTGGGCTAAAATGCGTTCCTAAAATCACATGCTGCAAAATCATTGCTTGAGCGTTCTTCCGGGACGATGAGCCTGTTAGAAATTACATTTAAAAAAAAAATGATTATGTACGAGAGCAAGGTTAATTATTTTGTAACGCTCGACGTCCTAGTAATTGCCAACATAACTCCCTGACTTACGTGAAGACGTAATGTTAGCAGGAGCTTCGAGAATTTCTCTCACCCTATGAGGGAGAAAATCAAAGGCATCGTTTGTTGGAGCAAAGAGTGTCATGGGATTTCCTAAAACACAAAATTAATTCGACGATTCAGATAAATTATTTTGACTTTCTCAGGAATTTACCTCTGCTTTTGAACTCTTCTTCCAACCCGGCTCGTCTGACGTACTCCTTGAATTTTGAGAATGAAGTACAATTTTCAAGGACATCAAAAATATTTCCGACTGGAAGGGGGAAGAGTGTGTCACCGATGACATGTACTACTCCATTGGAGGCAATCCCATCAGGCACAGTAATTGTCACATGATTGATCGTGGGTTTCTAGAAAGGTGGAAAGATCTTTCATGCATTTAATGGGATTGATGCTCGCCGCTTCGACCCTTACCCTATCAGCATAGACTCGCATGGTAAGGGGCCGGCCTTGGTAGAGTGTTGGGACACGGAGCTCATTCTTCATGTCTTTTGACGTGACTTTTCCCATGGTGATATGGTAGAGGAGCATGTGAGCCAATACTTCAGCATCTTGGAGAAGTTTTCTCTGGGCCCATTTCGGGAGCCTGTCAATAGCGTCATCCGTTGGGGCGAAGACGGTGAATGGGCCGGATCCCTGCAAGGCCTCACCCAACTGCGTCTGCTGTATCAGTTGAAGGAAAGTTGTCGCACGGAGCTCCTTGAGAACGTCGATGATGGTGGTGCGTCTTGGGTGATTGACAGATGTGACGGAGGGGTCGTTAACCTGGAGAAGTTTCTAAAAATCATCAAATTCTTCTACTCCTTTTTTTTAAGAAATAAAAAATGTAAACTTACGGTGTCCTGAATTCGTTTTCTAGGTGTGAACAAATTCCCGAACATTTGAGCCTGCGACTCCGTGAGAAGAAAGCAGAAACTCAGTAGCAGTGAAACTTTCATCTTCAACTTGGGTTTTGGAAATGCTGTGGGATTGTAAAATAATTATGCAGAGGAGTGCAATGTTCGGTTGAGTACAGATTTGTCCTTAAAGTGACAAAAACTTATTTGCTAAAACAATAGAGAAGAATTTTGCCTTTCCTTCGACTTCCTCCGAGTCTATTCACCTCAAGAATGAAACTAAAGGTGTGGGCTTTCAGATCGGTAAATATAAGACGCTACATCAATTTCTCACATCGGTGATCTAACCCCAGCTCAACCCCTTCAAAGTTTTAACTTTCCTCAATTTTCCATTGTTACGTGGCTTAGCATTGACAATGGGCTCTTACCTCAGAGCAAATCTTCGAATTATTCAATGCTTTGATCCCTGTATACCCCACTGCAGAGATGGAAAATGGTCAAACTCAATGCAGACCCACCAGGCCACTCACGCAACAATTAAATTTTCAGAAGGGTTGAGGTTGTGATCAGAAACTTATGATATGCCACGGGGAAGCCGGGATCTTGATAGAAATATTTTTATTATTTTTGCTAATGTGTGTTTTTAATTTTTAACAAGGCCTCAGGCTCATTAACTTTTAGCGAGCTTCTTTTGTTAGTCTGAGAAATATAATTAACACCCAAGCATTTTCAGAGGATTTTTCACGCTTTCTGGATCTACGATAACTGCCCCTCTTTCTGAAAATATTAAAAATAGGAAACCAATTTTTTCAAGATCATCTCCAGAAAAATTACGAAAGCGTTCGTTATACCCGTCCAGTATTCAGTTGCTGGATCTAGAAATTATTACAAGAGAAAAAAAGATGTACAGAAGAACTCTAAAAATAATTAGAAAAAGAGCACATACTAGAATTCTTGTAAAATAGATAAAACCCGTGTCTTGCTCTTGGAAGCGGAGATTAACACCGAGAGGTGCCGGATTCCTTAAGTCTCCGTGAAGAAGGGTAGGAGCCGGTGATCCGAGTCCGGATTCATTTTAGCTGAAACATTGAACTTGCTCAAGGCTGGTGCGTTGCTTACCCATCCGAGTACCGTCAAATGGTTTACAAGGGAGAGGATTTTTTGATTTGACCTTTATTTCTGTGTCTTATGTGAATCAACAATTACATAATCGCTGGTTTCCATCTCGAGACACAATGGGGTAAATTATTTGACGAGTTAAGTACACTAAAAGTGATACCAAAGGAGGTGCTCTAATTTGCTGCAAACCCGAGGACCACTAACTGCCTGAGTACGAAGTCACTCTGGTTGAGGCTGCCTTCACCAAATCCAGCGCAATCAGTCCGCCCTGCTAAAACAAAACGAAATATGCAGTCTTCGGGCCTCACCAATCGTCTGATGTGTGAGGTCGAGACAGTTGGGGTCTAATGCGCTTGAAATTTTCGGGACAGGAAGGATCATCTACTCCAGGTTTGTTTTAGCCCAGGATGACGTCCCTGATGAAATCGCCAAACTCAGGACAGAAAAGTCAGTTGTAGGGATATACTGTAGCATTTCCCTACAGAGCCAAATGGGAAACTGAGAAGAATGGCTGACTGAGATCCAGAGTCCTTGAAATTGAAAACAAGCCTCCGATAAGTCATTTGCGTAGCAAAATATTTTAGAGACCACCTAAAAATATCCAGCTCCGGATTCCCAAATTCAGCGTAATCAGAAGCTTACCTCGACAGGTAGAATTTTTTCTTCCATACTTCGTTTCTTTGTCTTTGATCTCGTTGACAGGTATACTTTCACCGGAAATCAGCAGTGGAAATAATCTTAACGAGTCTGAAAAGAGTCTAATAGACGGTGTGCTGAGTTTCTAAAATGGTTGAGTTTTCTCAAGGTTTGAAACGAATAGGAATTCTGGCCCCTCCGCTGTTGGATCTTTGCCTATGCTTGGTCTGGATCTGGAAGATTATGGCTTTAAGCATTTCGAAAAAAAAAATTAAATCCAGTTTAGGAATACTCAACTGCAGTAAGGATAAGAATTACTTTAGACAGTAAATTTTGGTTATTTTCCAGATATGTTCAGGTCTTTCCAACGAGTTTTATCGTTTTTAAAACTTAGCTTAATATTTTTCATTCTCTTTTTCAGTCGTCAGTTTTTTTCTGTATCCTGAAGTTGATACTTTAAGAAACGTATTTCCGCCATGATTTAGATGTGTCTGACTGGGAAGCTTCATTATCAGTGAGAAACACTCCCAGTTTTCCCCATGCTTGTGCGGAGGGTGGCGAACCGAGAAATTTCACTTGACGTATGAGGGTGTGTTGTAATGCTGGCTTGGAGGAGAAAGTGATGGAAATTTAATTGAAAAGCGAAGAAAGCTATTTTCTCTTTTTAACCAAAGCACCCACTTGAGCTTCAAGTCAGTTGAGCAACAAGTACGTATTTTCCCGGGTATAAGCCGCACTCGCGTATAAGCCGCACCCGCGTATTAGCCGCAAATTTCGGGGTTTTAAACTAAGTTTCGTCGTATAAACCGCACGCGCGTATAAGCAGAAATACATTTTTTAGCATAAGAAAAAAAGATAGATCCCTTCCTTTGGTCCTGGATTGCGTTTTCTGACAGGAGAGTTTCTCTGCCTGTTTGCTTGTCATAGCAGGGGATGAAAAACAGTCAGTTGTCGGCATCGACACTCTCTTCCGGTGGTCACCTCATGGTAGAAAAGTGACTTCTCAATCACAAAAAAAAAACTATTTTTGGTGTTGCGTTACACTATTAGCATTTTGATTCAACTATTGAAGGATTAGCCTATTTCTGTTAAGCTGATAATTAGAAGTTGTGAAAAACAAATGGTCCCGACCGGGAAGCTAGGAGGTCCTACGAAAACCGGCAGAAAATTAAGGTGATTTCTAGTTTGCAGCATTGATGATTTGAAAATTAGCTTGTGTATACTCGTAGTTTAGATTTGCGAAAAGGCTTTTTGGAGGCAGGAAACCGAAAAACAGCCGCTTAGTTTCGTATTAACGAATCCTTTATTTCTGACAATCCTACAAGCCGCACTCGCGTGTAAGCCGCAGGTTCACAATGGGAAGGAAAAATCAAGCCATAAGCCGCGGCTTATACCCGGGAAAATACGGTAGCTTCCTGCCGAGTAACTTCCTATATAACTCATCCAGCTACCAAATTTCATTAAGGACCGTTTCTTTTTCATTCTTAGAATAAAATAGGGTCTCTGAGTAGTGAAAGCTATAAGTGATATTTTCCATGAGAGAAAGTTAGGATGCTCCTCTCGAATCTTACTTTTGGAGTTTTTCTCAGCGTTCTTTGTGACAACCTTTTACTCACCGTTGTGGGTGAGTAGAATTTTTAGATTTTTTTTGTTAGGTTCAGCAGTTGCGTTAATTTCCCGAATTAATTTCTACTTATTTTGCCTAGTTCCAATTCTGCCAGAATTTCTGAGGGAGAAAGCATCCACCTCTGTGAATGGACAGCTCCCAGCTTGGACATCTATTGTTCTTCCTAATGCATTCATTGAACCCTCTCCTCCATCACCCGTTACCTCAATTACAGAGCCTGGTTATCTCGACCGTGTCAAATCCATCACAAAGTCTTGCTTGAAGGAACTGTTTCATCTTCAGATGCTAGATGAAGACTCAAAACTTGGTCTATTGTTTTCAACAAAGGTTATGAATCTGTTGGATTTTTTTTTCTGATCTCAGAGATAAGGCCCGCAATTACTCCGTTGCCTAATAAATTAATCCATGGATACAGGCGATCGTGCAACTCCTCTGCAACCCTCTTGTTGGACGCCTCACGATTCGATTAGGATACAAACTTCCGTTATGTATTGGAAATTTCATTTTCTGTCTCTGCTCCCTCGGTAGGTGGTTGAGTCTTGGGTTTCATGATTATTTGAAACAATTTTTAATTTAAATTTACAGCATTTGGATTTGCGGATTCTTATATTCTTCTTTTGATAAGTCGGAGTTGTCATGGCCTGGCTTCTGCACTCGTTACCATCTCAGGGATGGCACTGGTAGCCGAACTGTATCCAGCCGATACTGAGAGAACGGTTTGCATGGGGAGGGTAATGGGAGCAGCGGCTCTTGGCGTCCTCATTGGGTATCCATTTGGAGGATTCTTTTATGCACTTTTTGGAAAATTATTTCCATTTCTAACGATTGCTGGACTAGCATTTGCAAATACTGGTAAGTGTATTTCACCTTCTTTGAATTCCATTTTGACTGTCCACTTCTGGGATTCTAGTACTTTATGCGTCACAGCTTAGAATCATGGATTCTTCATCTGAGGAGCAAAGGATTTGCCTCCAGCAGCGTCGAGCAAAATCCGAAGCTAAAATACCGAGCATTCTTCCTGTTTCCAGCTGCTGGTCTCTGCTCAAAGAAAAGTCTATTCTGATTATCTGCATTGCAATCTGGTTTTCTACTACAGCGATGGCAATCTTAGAGCCCACCTTACCAATTTGGATGATTGAAACAATGGATCCACCCGTAAGTAAGGGCTTAAGTCCTTGAATCTTTCTATATATTTATGTAAAAAAAAGAATCTGCAATTTTGAACAACCAATTTCATAGAAGTGGCAGCTGGGACTAGTTTTTGTTCCGGACAGTATTGGCTATTTTCTTGGAACGAATTTCTTTGGCCAAGTCGCCCTGCGAATTGGGCGCTGGAAGACTTCATTGGTCTCAATCGTGTGCATTGGAGTGGCCTGTTTGATTGTAAGAACTGATCTAGCTTGCTATTTTTTAATAATATAATTTCACTGATTCTCTCCGTTTAGCTGCCATCCTGTGCGAGCATCTGGCAGCTTAGCGTCCCGCACTTTATGCTAGGACTTAGCCTCGGGGTGGTTGATGCCTCCCTGATGCCACTCTTGGCCTGTTTTGCTGATGAGCGACATAAGGCCAGCTACGGAAACGTCTACGCCTTGGCTCAGACATCTGTGGCTTTGGCCTATGCATTGGGTACGTCCTCCACACCAAGTGATTTTGGTTTCTATTAAATTAAAGCATGGAATTCTCATAGGTCCTCTGCTCGGCGGGCAGTTGATTCGGATTTTCGGCTTCCCTGATCTGATTCGATCAGTTGGATTCCTTAATTTAATCTTCTCTCCATTCATTCTCCTGTTAGCTGAGAATCAGGAGAATACCCTCCCTCATCTATCGTCAAAGGAGCAGAAGGAAATACTCAACGACGACATCACATCCTCAAGTACTGAGGAAATTAATTCCCCGAAAAGTCGTGGGCGCCCAAAGAAAGTGCGATTCCACTTTCATATCAACAATGAGAGGTTTCCACTTTCAGCGATGAAGAGTAAGAGGTACAGTGTTCAGCCAGATCGCTACGAGCGGTTCTATGATGACAAGGAGTCGGATTAAAACTTAAGGACGCGCTATAGGTTTTGTTATACTTTTTTCGTCGCTATGGGTTATTTTTGAGGTATGCGGTGTTAGTGAGTTGTTAATCAAACAAAAG
>JABASM010000635.1:0-14188 GCA_019776545.1 Brachystomella parvula
GGCTGTGAACTTAGCACAAGAAAACACAAATATGTGTGTTCCGGCTGTGAACGCTACTTTTGAAAACACAAATACGTGTACTTCGTAGCGAAAGGGTTAAACTCTTCCGTTCTTTAATCATTCATTCATCGCAACTACACCTCCCACATCCCACAACACAAGAGCTCAGATCTCTTCCGTCGCGATTAATTACATCATCACCGCCTCTATCGTATCGCATTGTCATTCTTCTGTCCCCCAGATCTTGCTACAAAATCTAGAACATTTTTTTTTTCAATAACCCTCCTCCAGAAGTTTTAACAATTTACCTTGAGAAGGAAGTCTTAAAGATGTGGGAGGATAGATGAAAAAAATTAAATTATTAATTTGAAAACCAATTAAATTGACCTTCTCGCATCGCCTACCTAATAGAAAGAAGAAATGCCAACGCAAACAGTTTTAAAATCAAGCCTTAACACTTACAACAACTTATCACTTTTATGATAAAATATAACAATTGAATGGTATGGCACTGACACTGCTGATACTTTTAAAATGATAACGAATATTCCGGATGGAGGAAACCCTACTCAGAGTTTTACATAATTATTCCGGATAACCCTTCAAAAAAAAAATCCTCGCTGCCCTTCCCATTACTTCCGGTTAATAAATAATGCTTGTACAATTCCTGTGAGATGCTTCTATAACGTTCCGGAAGGCTGACTACTCATAAAATGGGAAAACTGACGGTGTCCCTTCCTAGCAGCAGCAGTAGAAACGCCGTCAGTATGAACTGCCTAATCTGAACTTTTTCTTAACTCCTACAAAAAAAATTCGGATTAAAATTAAGTAAGAAAATTAGGAACGAGCAGCTACATTGAAAAGGGTTGGAACTGCTGCGCCTGTAGCTATTGATGAAATAGTGAATAAAATTAAAATTACTATAAGTTCAAAAAAACCAAACCTTTCTCCAGGGAGTTTTCTCCACAGCTTTAATCCCCCAGCCAGGGCACCTTCTTATAACTACTGGACGCAGCTTTCTCTCTTTGAAGCTGAATTTCGAAAGAACTAAGTAAAAGTAAAATCAGTCCTAACGTACTCCAAGTTCTAATCTTCGTGTATAATAGCTTTATCATTTGATCCAACAAGATTACAGCATCCGTCAATTAACCGATAAAAAATCTTTCAATCATCGACTATACTCTTATACCCATTTCACCACCATTTTAACGGGCTCACACTCAAAATGCTCGCAATCAGTATCCCACTACTGATGAGCTGAAGAGTTTGTTTATGCAGCATTTACACTGGCGTCATTTGAACAAAATGGGCGCATTACAATGGCCGGAGAGTCATGATCAACTGTTAGGCTGTGAAACCATTATTAGAAAACGCCAACTTTCTTTTGAGCTACTATCAAACGGTAAATATAATTAAATATTTCATACAAAATTTTCTAGTTTTCGTCTTGAAAAAGTATTTTCGCCGGTTAAAAAAATTCAAGACCTTAAAATGAATTTAGTTCCGCTTACAGAGATGGAGAATCCGCTTAAATTCCTTCTCTTCGATGATTCCATCGTATCCGTAGTCCGTGCCATTGAAAAAAGATATCCAGGTGCAGTCGTATACAGATTTTCTAGTTAGTATTCTTAGTTGTTCAGTCGGACGGAGTGTAATGAACTCAATCAATCCTATAAAAACACCACCCCGAAATCCCGACTCGAAATGCATAGTAGGAACTATACTAGGTTTTCATCTTCAGAAAAAGGAAAGACAGACTCTGCGCCAGAGTTATCGATTTCTCCGGTATAAATCTGTTCCTAGTACTGCAGATCTATTTGCGAAATTATAGTACTCGCTTTTTACCTAACCATGGAACACTTTAATTTATGTTGAAGCTCTCGATGACTGTTACAACGACTAAAGCTCCTATGTAAGTGTCAACAACTAACTATAAAAAGGAATAGAGTCGCACTAATAATCAAAAGGAGGTTGATCAAAATTTTCACTCACTCAAAGAAAGAGCTTGTCAGACTTTTGAAAGAATTTCTACAGTTCTTAGGAAACGAAAACTCTGTTATAAGAGTAAACATGGAATCGTATCCTTAACCAATAAAATTATTTTACATATGCCTCTCACATGGTTAGATTATTGACAGGCAATCCGTGAACTTATAAATAGACTGTGAGCATAAGCTACTGTGGCTGTTAAATCTAATTTATTTACTGATTATTCCTGCTGGCTCTCACTATAGTTTAGTTTGGATTTGTTTGTTGAGTAAACATATACGGTAAATTTGAAAGACTCATGTTTTAAAGAGATTTTTGGAATATGACAAGGTCGGTTTTTTGGATGGCATGTGACGCACTATTTCTAAAGTTAATACAATAATAGTGTAATTCATTAAAGGAAAAAACTCTCAGGATAAGATTATTTCAAAGATAATTTCTAAATAATATTTCTAATAGTCATAACAATACGATTCGGACATGGATCTACCATGTCAGTTCAAACTAAAAGAATATAAAATAATTATAATGGACTACTAGACAGTTTAGCTGGGAATGAAAAGATAAATTACAGCAGCAAGTTACGACTGAGTTGAGCATGGACTCATACTATTCTAATTAGTCCCACCAAATGACATGGATTAGTAACATGGATTAGTACGTACGATTATTGGCAATGAATTATTTGCGAAACATAAAGATATAGTATATATAGGTGTCTCACCTCTCAAATGATTACAAGCTTATAATTAGCAAGGTCACAAGAGAAGTGAGAAAGTTGAACATATAAAGCTAATTCATAATTAGTTTTCCTAGCTAAAATTGAGTTTTTAAGCGTTGGCCTCGTCGAAAGGAGGTGGCAATAAAAGATTTTAAGTTAAAGTCATTTCGTTATTCTTGATTAATAAGTGGAAACTGGAGAAGAGCAACTACTTCTGTGTCATATCTCTGTCCAGTTGTTTTGTTTGAGCTGGGCGGACTGAAGGAATTGGTTAGAAACTCGAGTTTAGCGTATATTTAACATTAAAATGGTAAACCGGAACTTGTACTTTAACACTGACGACAGCACAGTAAATGGAAAAGGAGGGCTGAACGCTGAAGCATAATCATTACCTGCTGAGTAGCATTCTAAAGGCAAACAGTCACAAGCACCGACAGGCAGTTTTGAAAAATTCTAACCAATGAAGTATATCGATGAGGCTGGTATATTCAAATGGAGAGATTGGTTAGATTAAGAGACCCGAAGTAGAAAAATCCTAGTTCACACATAAAAGGAACCGAATTAAGGAGATAAGCCGCATTAACGAGCAGAGAAAGTCGTATAAAATATCTTACCACCCGGTTCGTCCAGTCCACCTATTAGAGGTCGTCGAAGAAGGAGTTCCACTGCATCAGTTATACTCCGAGTTGGCGACGTTGCGGTGGCGCTCCTTGTTGAGTTCTAGAGATTGCATAACGATAAAAAAAACTGTAGATATTTTGCTTGTGAAGTTTTAAACAAGAAAAAGGTACCGTTTGAGGCAAATTGTGATTATAGAAACACTTTGTTCCGAAAGGGCAGTGAGTGCTTCCATTGGTAAGGTATTTGCAGGGTTTTTCACTAAAATAAAGACAAAAAAATACTTAACTCATGTTCTCATGCACTGAGCAGTTTTTGAAGCTAAATCTCACCTCATTGCTTGCTTGTAGCTTTGGATCAGTGCATCCTTCTTTTCTTTCGTGCTCATCCAGAATCGGCTTGGACAAACGAAATCCGAGGTCACACGGCACTCTGGACATGACCTGATCACATGATTTTCGAATTGTCGGGCCTTGCGCCAACGTCGAATGCAAGACAAACAGAAGCAGTGCGGGCAAGATGGTAGAATCCCGAATCGCTGCTCAGACAGGCCAGATTTCGCCATTACGAGCTAAAAATGCAGCAAATAAGCTCCGATATGAATCAATCGACTCGCTGCAACAAAAATGTCTATATTTACCTCTAAACAAACACCGCATCGCTTATCGGCCGACTCAGCAATGGCGAAGGCCAACTCCATTTCATAGACATGCTTCTCGAGGCATTGCTAAAAATATGAAGCAAGAGTTAAACACCCTTGTCCATCATTTATTCATTTGGAGTGGTACCTTGGCATGCCACTCATTTTGGAGTATCGAATCAGGATGGAGTGCAAACTTGTCACATGTCTCGCACCGATTTCCGTGGACAAGAACACATGTATCTCCGTATCGACACTCTTGAATCACGGCATATGGGCATAACTGGTCACTGTAGTACTTACTGGTAGCTATACCCAAAAAAATAAAAATGTGTGGTGATTTTAGAAGCTTCCTATGCTGCAAAAAGTAAACAAATTACCAGCTTTGAATTCGTCCTCTGACTGGAAATCTTGCCTTTTTGGGACAGGATCTGGCGCTGGTGTTGGAAGTAGAGCACCCTTCCTATATTTCTTCTCTTTAGATTGAACTGAATTTCCAGTTCGGAATTCCCGTCCAGCAGTAGTAGTACCCCTGACGAAGGCGGTTTCCGAGTTAGGTGGCCCATTACCTAGCAGTTATCATACCAGAAACTTAGCTTTGTGAACATATTCGTTTACTCTACTGTGCCGTATATGCCTACTTGAGTACTGTCTTCGATTAGCGAGTCCGATAGACGGATGAGCCCTTGAAGACGTAGTCCGCGTTGGTATGGACCCCTGGGTTTCAAGTGTTGCACTTCGCGGAACAAATTCTGGAACAGAAGCCCAGCTTTCCGGGATTCTGAACCTGGATAGCCCGTTTGTCCCTGGTGACCGCACAGGTGTCTTGTTTCTGTGACTAACAATATTTTGAGAGTGAATCATCCCATAACTGAACAAAAACATTTCACATTGTAGTAACTAGTAACATACACACAGTTTTAAGTAATGTTAAGAAAGTTAAAGAAAGAATCTTACCGTTCATCTTCAGGGTCAACCATCGTCTATCTTCTCTTCGATATCAGCTGCTGACAACTGGAAATGGTAAAGGTACGACACACCGAACAGGAATGGACTCCCCTTCCACAGATGACCTTTTCCCTTGATACCTGGAAGAGGAACGCACAAAACATGAACCCAAAACATAAACAACGTCTGCACCCGAATTGCATTTTTTAAGAAACCAAAAGGCGTTACCGAAAAAACCAGGACCAGACCAGCAGCTAGATCCACCCCCAAATCTTCGTCTAGTACCTTCCCTCGCTTACGTAATTAAAAACGATTATGGAATGAAAAATTAAGTTGGTAAATATACTACCAGTGCAACGAAACTACGTCTCCTTCCCAAACTGCTGATGATCAGAATACTGCTGAATGAATGAATGAGTCCGTCTCCACTTTCTTTTCTTTTGTTGTTTTGACGGTAGTGCTATGAGTTTCTGTCAACAACCCATCTCAATCACACTTTTACTTTGGGCAAGCATTACCCCTAGACATTTTAAATCTTACAAATACTTCGGTCGGAAAACTTCGAAAAAAATGTTGGAAATCAGAAAAACCTTTTGTCAACTGCTTTTGGCTGAGCGTTAAGCAATTTTTCTGTCTTCATTTTGACTTTGAAATGTTGAATGCCCGGATGAGGTGGGTGCTGTATGGCGAAAGAGAAATAAAGAACTCTGACTGACTGAGAGATTCTTGCGTTGTTTTTGTTGCCTTCGGTGTCTGTGCGTGTGTGTGTGTGCAGGCGTCACCAAACACGGAAACTGGAATAAAAGCAAAAATTAAGGACAGGAACAAAGGGTTACTATGTGTAATTCATGGACATTTTTGTGTCCATGGATAGGGAGCATTCGCATATTTCGTCCCCGGGATATCCGTGAATAATCTGTCCATGGACATCCCATGGATTTCTAAGGTGAGCAGTCCATCCCTACACAGAAATTGTGGCAGGCACATTTATTCAAATTTTAGAAAATGCTAAAATTTTTGAAAAAATCAAAAGAAGCCCAAAATTCGTAAATATTCGAGAAAATACTCAAAATTTATTATGTATCAGAAAATGGTCAAAATGCATGAAAAAATCGTATGATGCCCAAAATTCATTAACGTCGCAGAAAATACTCAAGATTCTACAATGTCAATCTTGGATCTTTTCTAAAAAAGTTGTTAACTTTGCGCATTTTCTGAATTTTTCATGAATATTAAGTATTTTTTTTTTTTTTTGAAATTCTTACGAATTTTTTGTTTTCTGAAACATTTTTATGCGTTTTGTACGCCATCTAAATTTTCCATGAAATTTGAGCATATATTCTGATGCATTAATCAATTTTTTAGCATTTTTAGGAATGTTTACGAATTTTGGGCTTCTTTTGATTTTTTCAGAATTTTTAGCTTTTTCTAAAATTTGAATAAATTTTGTGCGTGTCCACAATTTCTGTGTAGGGATGGACTGCTCACCTTAGAAATCCGTGGGATGTCCATGGACAGATTATTCACGGATATCCCGGGGACGAAATATGCGAATGCTCTCTATCCATGGAGCATGGACACAAAATGTCCATGAATTTATTACACATAACCGAACAAGCCAATGATCCCGGAGGAGGCTCTCATGCTGCACTCACTGTTTGCAATTTGGGTAAGGTAGACGTACCCCGCACCGGTACGCCAAAAATGGCTTTACCCTCTCTGAGTCTGAAACCGGTCAAGGCTTACTCGCTCCTGGGCCGAAACGCCTTCCAAAATCTCCGAACGTACCAGAATTTCCGCAGCCTCACAGGTACGCCTGCGAACAGTGGCTACATTTTACCACCCAGTCAGCACTGAAGGGTCTAAATTGTTTTTGGCCATTTGCCGTTTCTCGACAAAAATAAAACCCTGTTTTTTGAAACTTTCAATTTTGTTTGGAAATAGTTTTGATTATTCAAACTTCATTAAATTTTTTCATTTAAATATTCAAAATATTCTAAACAAAAGATGTACAGCGTGTCCCCAGAATTTGCTGACAGGAGAAAATTTTTCACTTTATGGAATTTACTTAATCGGTATTTGGAAAAAAGTTTTGAAACAATTATTGCTTTTCAATTTAGTTAGACGCAGTTATGACTGACGTCTTTCTGCTAACGGGTGAGCCAAAAAAATGTACACAACCGTAAATCGCTGTTTAAATGCCCTGCATTAATTTTTGTTTGCAAATTTCAAGGGCACAACCGTATCCTACGCTAAATTTTACGTTGGGTAGGGTTCACCGTCAGTTCTGTTTAGGAAGCATCCATCTATTCAGTTTGAGAAAGGTCCAGCGTAACTGCTCGATTGCAGTCGACTATGAGTAAAATCTGCCGGGGATTGGAAATTCGTCCTGATGTCCTGATCGCGCATTGTCTTTTTTTTAATTCTGTGGTATCCTACCAAGTTTTATTTTATATTTTCTTAAGGCTTTACTAGAATTGACCTCCGCAGTTGACAAAAAAATAAGATTTCCTGGGACAGCAGGATAAACTGCTCTGGCAGAGTTTTCTCATAAAAGGCAGCTATAGGTAAAATAGGTTGTTCGGTAGAGGACACAAAGTACTTTAGTATTACAGCTTGGCGTCTGGACCCTAAAAATTTTTTACTTTTTCAGTGTCTTTTTTAGGAACAAACCTGAAAAGCCTCCGGAACAACTCCAATAGACGGTATAAGCAAATTACTCTTGAAAATGAATGAATGTTCGGGAGGAAAATTAATTACTTGATTAATCTAATTCTTGTCAAGGGCCTGCCGCACAGAGGAAGCGTTAGATCGAACTCGGAATTTCCCTTGGTGGGTATAAGAAGACCAAGCTGTCTAATTTTTATCTAATTTTTCTAATCTAATTTTTTTTAGTCATTAACAATTTATTTTACTGAAGCGAACTGTTCCGGTTACAGAATCAGGAATAAGAAGCTGATTCGATTCTCATTGGCTAGCAGTCCAGTTCATGTTCATCTCCGATTTTTCGTAACCCGGCAGCTGGCTACTGTCCACCCGAGGTTTTCAGGGTTAGTATTTGCCAGAGGTACAGAGCAATTTGGCCTTTTTTAATTAATTTCTACAACTGGAAGATCAAAAAATGATAAAAATCTCTGTATAAAATGAAAAACTCAGAAAAACTGAAAATCATGTTCGTTTCGAAGGAGGGGAAATGAAGTGAGCGGGAAGAAGGAACGCTCCATTGTTTCGTATTTTTAGCACGAGGACGAAGAAATCGGGGAATCAGAATAATCAGGGCATCTGATCCTATGCCTATCTGATCAGGATGTGATGATGCAAGTTTTACCGTAACAAAATAATATCCGAAAAGTGATCAAAGTAATCGGAAGTCAAAGCTCGATTTATTTACCTTTGATAGTTCCTCATCTTCTGCTTCATCCTGGCGACAGGTCATTCGACACTAGTCTTTTATTATTATTCGCTGCAAAAGGAACGAAGAGGTAAGCTGATAAAGGCTGTGCTAATGCACTTTAATTTAGTTTCTAACATTATGACAGTAAGTTAATAGTTAGTTAAAGCGTTGCCGCAGTGCCTAGGACCTGTACTGCGAGGGGGATTCGTTTTAGTTCACCGCTTTTAAATAGCTAATCTTTACCGTTGGTTGTGCTATACAGGATGGATGGGCTTGGCGGCGCTGGAAAGGAAGAGGATTCGGAGGCAGAGCATCTCCAGTCGGAATTCCAAGGCTCCAAATTGATGGGAAATGCTCAGGCCACAAAAACTACTGGCGTTGTAATGAAATCGGCATCTGTTGCTAGTAAGTAGCAAAACCTATTTTATATTTTAAGTCTATAGTCTACATGCTGAATGATATTTTTCAATTTAATTCAGACTCGAAAACCGTTGATGTCAATTTAGTTTCAATACACAGACTGCTGAGAGGCCAAACAACGATCACAGCCGACGCTTCGGTGATTTAAACATTCTTTAAACTGCGTGTATCTGTTAATTTCCAAACTTCTCTTATTTTTCAGTTTTTGGAGGCATTAGCTACGAATGAGCACGCAGCCTTTAATGGAATGAGCTTTCTTGCTCAACGAAGGGGTTCTCCAGAAATATGTGATGCTGTCAACGTGCACGTTGCTACTGAAGAGATCACTCCTCGTGACCCTGGGAAGAAAGTTCCTACTCCAGCGCGTCGAGTTTCTTCTACAGAACGTATTACCAGGGAACCTGTTTTAGAGAAACTAAACAAGGTTTTGCTTCTTCCTCAAAGACGCAATTCTGCAAGCTCTGTTCAAGTTGAATTGAAAGCTCAAGTGGAGTACTTCCAGGACAACAGCATCGCAAAGAATTTGGAGCTTGGGTCCGATGGATTACGACGGTCATCTAGGTAAGGGAAGCCATTTTTCTGCATGTATATATTAATAGTAAATTGACGCAAATAATGAGGCAGTGGGAAAATGAAACTCTTACCGCTGCTTTTCTGTTTTCCAGTGGACGAGTCGTGAAGCCAAAGAAGATTTGGGAAGGTTTTGAGGATACGGGTGGAAAATCAAAACAGACTGCAAAAAGAAAAGCTTGCAAAAGTACCGAGGTTTGTAATACCATCCAATCTGTACATTAGGTTTTCACACTGAGAAATCATAATAGTAATCAATTTTCCTTATACAGGTTTCAGGTGAGGCTGCTAATGCTTCTAGAAAGAAAAAGACTTCAAAGCAGGTTGTTATAACTCTGGACCCTGAAAACCAACCTGATGAAGAACATGCTGCAAAAAGTCAGGATCAGGTAACATTACACTGATGACTTTCAGGCAGTGCCAAGTTTTATTTATTTTACTGTCGATTTAACTTGATACTTAACTTATTCCTGTTATCCAGGCCGTACAGTCTATTCTTGAAAGGCCCGAAATCGTAGTTGTGCACAGTAGCTCAGCGTTACCACCGCCACATGGGAACTCCACTGGTCCATCTTCCCATGATAATCATGACCGACTACGGAAGAAGCTTGCACGGGTAAGTAGTGCGGTTATTATTTTCCCTTTGTAGTTCTTCTGGTTGTATTCACCTTGGAAAGAATTGAAAGAGTAAGCTTTCGCTATTTCAGAGGAAGACGGCGTTAGTCATCAGTAATTCAAATACTCCGCTGCCTAGAATCCTTCAACCGAGCTCATCTTTTCCACACTCCAAGTCACCAGAAGTAATTGATCTCCTCTCAGACGACGAAACGTCTGTTTCCCCGCCTGCAGCAAAAACTGCACGTTGTGATATTCCTAAAGATACCATCGACATCTCACTACCGCCTGTGCCTGTGATTTCTATTGTGACAAATGACCCTACTAGTGCTGAACTTCAAAAACCTGATGAATTCTCAGCCACTCAAGTCTCCTCCATTACTATCCATGAGCTCCTCGGTTTTGATGTTTCAGAACAAGCCGAAACTCTGCAAGTGGAGGAACTAAATGTAGACGAGGATTTGGAAATTATTAAGGAGTGGTTGACAGAAATTCCAGAATTGCCGTCTGACATACAAGATGGGAACCTTGATCTCAGTCCGCTGAAAGAGATCTGTGAAGTTAACGAGGAACCCCACCCAGTTACTCCAGAAATGTTGATTCTAGAAGATGTTCCGCTTGCAAATACAATAACCGAGGATAACGTAGAAACTCAGCCAGTGGCTTTGGAACTTGATGTCCTCGTGGCTAAGCACGCAAGTGTACACTTCCCTTCTCCACCATTAGCCACTCTTCCAATGAATTCCTCTCCTGCGAGTATCTTGAATTCTTCTCCTACAAGTATCATGGACGAGTATGACATGCCCAGTCTCCTAGAACACCCTGCATCGAATGATCCACATGATTTCTCTGATCTCCTCATTATTCGAGATTCTCCTACCCCTCATACCGTGGATCAAGATCAAAGAATTCAAAAGGCGGGTTCGTTATTCTAGTCTCCATTCACTTTTTAAGCCAAAACTTGTATGTATTAACACTTCAAACTTTTTCGTTGATACAGAGTCTAGGAGCCGACTACTCATATCTCAGAAATTGAATTCAACGATTGCACTAAGGAAAACGAATAAAAACATGGTTTTAACTCCGAATCTTCCTCTACCCCCTAGTCTGGCACAGGTTGAGGCCCATGGACCGCTCTCTCGTCGTAGCACCCCAACGATGTTGAACCAAATTCCTAAGACTGGTCGATATTATTTAGTAGCGTTGGAGGTGAGTCTGAAAAGGTGTACTGCAGTACAAGTGTAAGATGGTTGAAGATAATTATCTCCATAAAATTAATTTTGTTTCAGGGTTATCCTTTGCGAATGGCAAAATTCGATGGAAGCGAATTGATTCCAGTGGAGAGTGGAGCAAGTAATACCGAACCTCAAACTTCGAGCCGTCAACTTGTGAAATGATTTTTTTTATTTACCATTACTATACGTTAGTTTATGACTGTACAAATAGAAAATCCTTATTATAATAATTTGCTAGGAATATGCAACAGTATATTATAAAAACTTTTCACGGTATTCGATAATGGCTGAAGTTTAGGCCTGCTACGAAAAGAGCTGAGCTTTAATTGGGAATGAGTAGTGAAGTCCCTGTAACTCTGTAGTCTTACTCTGTAACATGGGTGCTCAAAATCCTGAGATCATCAACAGGTCGGTCATTAGCGTCAGTTTCAACTTCTGACATCCGTTTCACAATTTGCATTCCTGATCGAATCCTTCCAAAAATAGCGTGCTTTCCATCCAACCACTGACAAGGACCTGCTGTGATGTAAAATTGAGATCCGTTCGTATCTGGTCCTGTAAAAAAAATCAACGTCACGTTCTAAGCCCTTCACAACATGAGAAGTGAATGAACTGACCAGAATTTGCCATTGCTAGTATCCCTGCTCCTGTGTGCTTCAATTCCGGATGAATTTCATCCTTAAAATTCTTCCCATAAATAGATGCACCACCTTAAGTTAGAATATCGAGTTAGTTTGTGAACGGATGTGAGCGAAGAAGTAAATAATTGTAATGCCATTTACCTCGACCAGTCCCAGTCGGATCGCCACCTATAGAAGCAGGAAGGAAGTATCAAACTGTCTGATTCATTTTCCAGTACTTTGAGGTCAATCTGACTTACCTTGAATCATAAAGTCACGGATGATTCGATGGAAAATTGTTGAATTGTAATACCCACGACGGCAAAGCTCAGCAAAATTCCTACAGGTACGAGGAGCATGATCCCAGTATAGTTCTATTTGTACTTCACCCATCCTGAAATAATAAAAATTCTTATCAAGCTGACCATTGCCCAGGTATCCCACCCTGTCCCTATTATGGCTGAGCTGCTAGAATTCTAATTCTCATATTTAATCCAAACTGAATCTTGAGATTTGAGAATGCTTTGCTTCTTACGACGTTATAAGGTCGACGAAAGAGGGTCTCCAAGATGGGTCCACTGATATCATGACTCACAGCAAAATAGTGTACTTCTAGTATGGAAATAAAAGCGATTACCGAATTGTGCCTAAGTATAAATTGGTCTAGTTTTCCTGCTCGCTGCACTCCTGTCCTGATTGATTCCACGTTTGTTGTTTTCGATTTTCAAGAAATCTGCCGGAAATCCAAAAAAAGAATGAAATTCCCGCGCCCGTTCTCCCTGGCGTCCTTGTTCGGATATAAAGTTGTAAAATAATTTAAGTAAAATTCAATACAGGAAGACATAATTCAAGGAAGTGAGAGAAATAAACATCAATTTAATTTTGCTTCAATGTTTAGAGGATCTATCTGTGTATTTTAAGTACTATGTACTAATATGTGTAAAAATTCAGAAAACAGAAAACTGGGGAAAAAGAAAAGAATATACTTAAATAGTAATTGAATCCAAGGAAATCTAGGGCAAGGGCCCAGCCGTCCATGATGGAAGTGAGGGAGACGCTTCTTTTCATCTTAAAATATTTTTGGTCCACAAATGTCGCCGCCACCACCGCACCCACCTGCCCCACCCCCTCACTTCCATACTCATGGCTTCCATTCTCATCCCAAAATCTTCTAAACTTGAAAAATTATGAATGAAACAGCTAATTTCTTAGCGAAAAACTAGTGGACCTGTAACATATGCAAGGAAAAGCTCAAAGATTTGGAAAGTAACACTAAGTAAGGTAAAAACCAGACGAATGACCTTCTCTCGAATTATAATTAAAAGAAAAGCTACTGTGTATTTAGCAGCAAATGCAAAAGGGGACATCTTCATCAGTACACTTCTTCACCCTGCGTTTCCGCCTTATGTTCTTAGAAGCTGAGGGTGAAATCCCCAGTTCGGCTCCACTTGGTCCTCCATTGTCCCAATCCTGACGACCCGCTGAGCAAGATCTCCAGCGCGGGTTAGCAGAACCTGAAAAATCAAGAGTTTTTAGCTATAGTAATTATGACATAATAATCGGAGAGTTCTGGGCATGCAAATTCCTGACTGAATTATGGAATTTCCTATTTCCTGACGCTACATCATGCGTGAATTTCGGAAAAAGGGAGAATTATTTCTTAAACCGATTCTTCCCCAAAATAGCATAGAAACTAGCATGCAAGCTAATCGTCTAAATTCCTCAAATTTTTATGTAAAGAAATGAGCAGCCACTCCTCTTAAAATTAAACATAAAATCGTTTTGGATTTTCTTCAAAAAAAATTCAGACATTATGTAAAGCCGATTAATAAAATATGCCTTACCAGCTCCATTGTTGTTTTCAGCTCCATGTGAAAATGAGGGTGAAGTCTGGAAGCGGGCATCCCTGGAACAATGGGGGCGAGCTGCTGCTCCTGCAAATAATCGGAGGATTCTTATAAAATGTGATGAAGGACTCAGAGTCAAAAAAGGACTGGCACTAAAAAGATCCGGAGCTTTTTTTGGAAGGCTACGGAAAGGACACTGGAAGGACAAAGGAAAGCTTGGAATCTCGTACCAGTGAACACATGAATGATTTTGGGATGATAAAATAAATTATAGTCAAGTGGCAGCGACATGCTCAATAAAGAAAGTTAAACCATAAAAAAATTAGTCCCTGCACCTGCTGAGCTGTAAACGGAAAGAAGAGGGATGAAATTGGAATGATGAAGGATCGAATGTCCTCAGTATCAGTAGCTTAAAAAAATCTAAGGAGCAATTAGTGTCGTAGCTATTACAATGTCAATTTATGACAGCTTTTTCGGAGAAAGATTGTAAAGCCATAAAGAATCCCTGGTTCGTTTTGAAATTCTCTGTAAATGGGATGAAACTGGATTCCCCCGATTCCCCCCCCCCCCC
>JABASM010000636.1:0-20402 GCA_019776545.1 Brachystomella parvula
AAGAAAAAGCAGAGAGAGACACAGAATTTTTTAGTCTAATTGAATCTTGATTATTTGAATTTTGGATTGTAATAAACTTTAAAGAAATTGGAAAAGGGTTCGAAAGAGAACACATTTTTGCTAGTAGAAATCTGCCGGTTATGGGAATTCTGCTAAGTTGAGCCTTTGGACCAGAGTAGGACCATTATTCAACAGCTAGGTTTGGCAACCCCTAGTGGCCCTTGCTGTAGCCTAGCCTAGGCCTATGCTACAAGCAGCATTTCAAAATATTTTCGTGAAAAGCTCTTTATTTTTTAAACTTTTTTTTGGACTGTTCACGTCACAAACCACGTAAAACCAGCGACCACAAGGTGAGCTACAGTCCTGATGCGCCGTAGCTACGTTGATGTACAGTGAGCGCAAATAAGCGGTGGGGTGCTTGAGAGGAAATGAAAGGTAAATATGGTCAGGCTAGAGAGTTGTGCGCCAATTTAAATTCTCACAGATCAGTGGGAAAAAAAATTTTTGGAATTTGGAGAAGTTCTGTGTTTCTGTGATCAGCTAATTCACGGTGTAACCTGACCATATTTACCTTTCTCTTTCTCCCAAGCACCCCACCGCTTATTTGCGCTCACTGTATGCATGCACTTATGTAAATGTATTACACTTGACCTTTATCACCTTAAGGTCTTTGCTTATGACCACCACACTCCACCTTATGAACACGGTCACCCCATTTTGCAAGGTGCTGGTGGTCATCAGAAAATTTATTTTTAAAAAATCGCTGAAAAATCGCAATAACTGGCTGTTAAACGCCAATGCATATTCGAATAAGGCGATTCCTGAAAATTCTACAAGGCTGTTTGTAATTTTTCGTGAGGCTGCTTAAATGGCACCCATTCTGATGCCAGGAAGCGAAAATTCATGCAAAAACACTGGCACCGTGATCCTTTATCTCTCTGATCTTCTTTTATTTCCGTGTTTAAAACCGTAAAAACAGAAGCAGTAAGTGAAAGTTGTGAAAGTGGAAAAGTGTCATCTGCTGATCACCTGAGCGCCTTGCAACGCCTTCTAGGCCACCATCCATCCTGGCCATCCCCACTTTCTCTTCAGGCATAACAGAGTGCGTCTAAGTTGACTTTCTCCAGGGCTGCAGCTCAGCTTTGGGAATTCAGACAACAGTAAGCATCAGCATGAAAGTGGAAGCACTAGCTCCATGACTCCCAATCCGGTCTCCATAGGATCCTCCAGTACTGGGTCCAGAACAAGAAAGAGTAGAGTCGGCGAGATAGACGCAAGCGCTAGCTTTCCAATGTTGTTTTTGATCCTGGTAGTCATATCCAGGAGCATTATGTTAGGGGACAAAGTAGAGAGCTTCGAACCTTTTTTTTTGTTCTTCCCTAGGAACCACCACCACCACCGCTGCCTGCCAAGCTCCACGAGACGGAGAGAGATCTCAGAAGCAGGGTATTCTTCTGGCAGTAGTCCGAAAGCACAAGTCCCAAAAAATTCTATAGCTACCAGCTGCAAAACTCCGGTAGAATCTCAACTCAGACCTTTTTTCTTCCGCAACCCGTTTCTTTTTTGTTAGTTGAGCTCTGGGCAAGTTTAGGGAGAGACTCACGGCTTCTACTCCTGCTACTGCTTCCTACAACAAAAAACTGTTTCGTTGACGGGGAGCTGGGAATCAACTGCACTGCCCTTAAGCCTAGATTAATTGACAACATCACATTTTCTTCAAACTCCCTTCGAAAGCATTCTGGCAAAGTGAGGGCTGGTGGTGCGAGAGTGAGCTCTGATTGGTTTTAGTGGTGTTGTGAGTTAGGATTTGACAGGAGAACAGTCCACGTGTCTTGACAGTTTGGTGTAACACTCCTGGAACCGTTCATCCAAATATCTCTACTCTCTTAAATTGGTTGAGAATTGGAGAAAGGAGACTGCAGAGTGTTGGAATTCGCCCATTGTTCTCATGGGTCAGTGAAAACTATAGCATTTTCATCAACTCAAGCGTAATTTAAAGGATCATTTACTCCGGCTTGTGTTTAGAGAAATAGATTTTGGTTTCTTTTCTTCTTGGGCCAAAGCGTGAAACAAGAAATAAAAAAACAAGTCCGCTTTATGTTTTGCTCGGACTTTCACTCGAACTTTCTCCAGCGTCTTTCAAATTCCGCTGCTGATGGTGACTCTCTACTCTAAATTGGTATTTGTCATCTGTCTAATTGAAAATGAGTGATTAGGATTGACAATTCTATTTAAACACATTGTTACACATTGTGGTGACAGCATCATGCAGACGGTGAAATTATTTTCAGAAACCGAAACAAAAATTTTCTAAAGACTAACGTGGTGAGGAGAAAGTGAGCCTACAGAGAACTCAGTGAATTTAAAAGCAGTTTCCATTAACTAGAACCTCAATCAACAATCTATCAATCATCATTTGGAAGGCCCGGAGACAGGAGTTAAGACTCATCCCTCCCAGTTTCATGAAGAGGAAGAGATAGAAGAAGCGTAAACAAACATCGTGGTAAAACTTTCAGTCAAAGCCAATTTTGGCAATAGGATCAAAAAAAAAAACTTAGACACGTCGTTAGTGGATTTCAACTCAAACATTATTGCAAAAAAAAAGTCTTGACTGAATAGGGAGAGATTTTCTAGAGATTTGAGAGCTTCGACACTCCGAATACTTGCCAGACGTGTGTAAAGGCGTGTAATGTACTTTTCTCTTAATTATGACCGGTTAAAAGACATGACGAGTATCTGGAAAGCGTGCGGAGAAGTTAAAAATTGACTCCAACGCCTTGAGAACTGAAATGAGGAATCTTGAGATTCTAAGAACCTTGAGTGTCATCATCCTTCCGATCTTCTCCATTGAAACGGCACTCACCTTGATACGTTTGGAAGAAAGCCGAAGTTTGGCATTTCGGATGATGTGAATGAGAAGGAGCGTCATATTTGGATTTCTTTAGATTTCTGCTGCAGGAATCTCATCCGAAGAAGGCTCACCATCCCACCCCATCTAATTGAACTCAATTTAAAGGAATTGTGAAGAAGCCTCTACATAAAAAATTCGGAGTCAATGGGGCTCATGGCCTGGTACCTTGGTCTGCTCTTACTCCTCCTCCTCGTCCTGGAATCCCTTCCACAGGAGTCGGAAAGTGTGAAATTACCCGATATTTACTGGAATGCAACAAACCCTATGTAAGGCAACAATCTATTTATTTTCATTTTTACTTCCTGTCTCGTCTTCAGATCTCATAGTAATAGGAAGCGAGGAGGGTATACAAAAAAGGAAGCACACTCCACCGTTCCACACATTAACCTAGATAGACTCACTGTCTAGTACCCAGGCCCCTTCGCATGCAACACAGGGAAATGTTTTATCCTCACGTGAGAGGATTCTCTTCTTTTTCTCTACTGCTGGTCAGGATGGATTTGGGATACCCGGGTCCCAGGGTCCGGGCTCTGCCCGTTGACTGATTTGTGATTCAGTCTATCTTCGAGATTGCACGTGGATTGCATAGTAGAGATTTCGATTCCAGTAAAGAAGCTCCAAGGATCTTTCTGAGACAATTTTGGATTCAGTAGCGTCTCTGGCTTCATTCTTCACAAAATTGGATTTCCTGATATGTTGGGCAGTTCAATTCCGTCTCATGGAACAATTGGCAAATTATTCAAGTTTTTTTTTTCCGAAGCACAAAATTTCTCACCCTCCTCTGTTTTTACTACTTTCCTATATTATTAACCCCCATTCGGATCTCCGCCATAAAAAACATGGAGCTGAGTCCAAGGATTGAAATCAATGAAATTACATGCTAAAGCATGAGAATTGCTTTTGATAACATGCAATCACAAAAAAAAAACCTCAACTTTCTTATTCTTTCTGCTGGCAGTGCCATTAGCCTATTCTTTGATTGGCTAAATGCCTCACTTGGTTTCCACAATCCAAGCAGCATGGATCTCTGTATATATTCGTTCTAGGGTATATTCTGCTACACGTTTTTTTCAGGTATGCAAACGTTGTATGGTACGAATAAACAGAGATAAAAAATGTTTTAATGGTAATATTGCAGCAATGGTTAACAATTAAGCTTTGGAAATCTTTTCTACGTGGTTACTCGAATTCAGGGCTTTTCCAAGAGTTTCTATTAACTTCCACTTCATTTGTCATTCTTACCCCATTTGTGCTCTGCATTTTAATTTTTCTCTTAAAAGGAGGAGGATTTTTTCCACTCTAGCCCTTCGTCCCTTTCCTAATGTTTCCACAATCTCTCTGACCACGCTATCCTTCAGAATCACTGACAAATCACATATGGTCCATTTGGATTGCCCAGGAGTAAAATCAATTTCAGATGAACAGAATCCTGAAATGTGAGAGATAATCAGCAGATGAGCAACTGAAGTCATCATCGGTTTTTTTTGTCTTGTGGTCTCCATTTTGAGAAACACTCTATTGCTAGCAGGGACTGCCCGCACATGTCAATAATAATTTTTCTATGAGCCTTTCTCTAAACGGAAGGGAAAAGCTTTCACCCGGTTGGTAACCCTATTTGATGAAGTGAGGAGCGGAGAAGAAGGTCAAATACTTCCTCTACATGATTGATCTCTCGTTCCATCCATTCGTGCTTAAAAACTCGTCAACCATGCGAAGACTTTGAATTTAAAGAAGCATATTGGCTTGATATGATTGGGCTTGGCCTCAGGGCTTCATTAATTCATGCAAAAGCCTGTCACCCGACTGACCGTGCTTGATTTTTGATACTTCAGTGGAATTAACTTATTAGGTTTCAAAAATCTTGAAGTAAAAGTGCAGGACGTGTTATAATTGGATGATGAGTATTCGTTTTCCTGTTAATTAGTACTAACATGGCTTCTAATTACTAGAAACTTTGCCTGAACATTAGGGGAGAAAAGCAGTTGGAAAGAATGGAAGTTTGCTTCCGTAGTCACCTTGTCCCTCCTGCTCTTCCTGTCGCTGATGCCCTTCCTGCAGCAAGAAAAGAGAAAGTCGAATTTGAAATGAGCGTGGGCGTGGGTGAAAATCTCTGCTTCTGGAAGTGAGGATTTCTCCGGGTAGCTCTCCTTGGCTGGAAGCTCTAATTTCTCTTCTCCCTCTATTCGAAACCCCTCTATTATATACCTCGATTCCGAGTTCTGAGAGTAGCCCATTCAAGCGATTAAGCAGGTTATATTCCGTTTATTTAAAGAATCAATGAGCAGGATCAAAATCGCTTATTATTCGTCTTTCCCGACACACGGCGAGAAGCTGCATCAGGCACCGTTATTTGAAATACGGTCCAGCAACTCCACGTCCTGGAAACTTACATGGAAAAACTTTTAAATGAAAGGAGCCACGGTAGCAAGAATCAATTAGAAATTTGAGAGGGGGTGACCATCCGATTAATCAGATTTTGAAAAGGGCAGCAATCAAAAACCATTAAAATCCAATAAGTGAGTGAGCTTTTTCAATTACTCAGGGCAGAACTCGCTCAGAGCAGTAATCAGGAATCTCCAGTCCATGAATATCGGAGAATAGAGTTGTAGCGTGGTGGTTTGTGTTGGAGCTTTGTAGTAATCTTTCATGTTTATTTCTTGGAAGTAAATAGAGTAGGATATTCTAATTCTGAGAGACCTCATATTGAAATCTTCTTCATCCATAAATTGAATCCATTTGAGCCGAAGTGGTTTTCACCCGGCACTTTCCGTCGCTCTTTAATGTCCCTCTTGTGTTTCTGGTTTAACTCTGTTCCGACTTACTTACTCCTCTTTAAAAGCCGTTTTAGATTTTGTCTATTCAAATGCAAGAGCCCTATTCTCAGTATATAAACCGGGTTGATGATCTCGTAATGTTTCCTTCTCCTCTCTATTTAGTTTCTAAAATGTTTACAGATTGAAGAAGTGTTTCTTTTGAGAATAATGGAGGAGGAGGCGGCGGCAGCGGCATTTCTCCATTAACCACTACCACTATTCTGCTAAGAGCCTCCTCCCTATGCTAAAGTGAGTAGAAATGAAATCCAGAGAGACATCCTGTCTTCGTCTGCTCAATGTTACTAGCACCACCGGTAAAACTGAAGTAAATGGATCAACTACTCTACTATTAACTAACCAAGAACAGTTCCCATGGAATTAGATTACGCTCCGAAATATTCAATATAATGTTTTCTTTTTGCCATACCAGGAATTAAACGAAGGAAATCTTTTCTATAAATAGCAAGAGGCCATTTTCAAGTGTAACCCCTCACCTTCGCTGGTTTCCTCCAGCAGAAAACTAGCATTTCTAGCAGTTCTGCTCCTCTTGCGGAAGAATTTAGGAATTCTCTAAGAATTTTCCTGCTAGAAAGAGCAGCGGGGCTGGTGTGAAGGAAAGCAAATGAAATTTTCTCTAGCATTTCATTCCTGTACATTTTTCCAGGCTAAGCTGACTTCCAAAAAGAGTCTTCCAGTACATAGTTTTTAATGGTAATGAGAATGAGAATGGAGAAGGCGAGAGCACCATGACAGTTTAGGCGAAGGAGAAAGTATTTGAGTCAATGGTAATGGAGTCCTCGCCCGTCGCCAGCCTTTTCTCTTCAACAAGGCTTAAAACCTATCCAAACGGAAATAGAAAGTTATACTTTTTGAAATAGCTTATATACAATTTGTAAAATGATATAAATCGAATGAGAAAGAAGTATTGAGGGTAAATTGAAAAGTTTTGAGATAGCTTTGGTTCCCATCAGTGGTCTCGCTCTGATTCCCTCAGTTTACCCAAAGCTGGAAGTTGAGAGATCACCTGGTTCTCTCCAAGAATTTTCCTACGGATTTTCTGGAATTCTTCCAAACCTCGTGCTCTGCAACTCTCCGGCACTTATGATTTTCTCCGAATTCTCTGAATTTCATTTTCTCCATGAAGAGAGAGGAGGAAGGAGAAATAATTGAACAGGGATACTTAGCGCTTGCATACTTTACAAATGAGCCTCAAGTTTCTTCGGCTGCCGCCGTTACCACCGTACCCTATTTACATCTCGAATATGTTTTTGGCAGAACCCCTCTTCCAAAACGACCCCGCTTACTGACTTAGCAATAACAGAACCATAAGGAATGGGAACAAAGGCGAGCGTTGCACTGGTCCTCATCAGACACAATCTCAGCCTCCCATTCTCTCCGTCCTCTTCGGATTTGCTTCTGCTACATTTCTCTTCAAGAGTGAAACTGAATCAACATAAATGCTACTCTCAGGCATTGGAATATTCTGCAAGGACTCTAACTTATTTGTCCTCAAAAAATCAATAGAAGCTGGAAGTGTGTGAGCTCATTTCCAGGATACTTCCTCAACAGTATACTTTTAAATCTCAACCATAGTCACTCATTCAGCTATACTCAAATAAATTCAACAAGCTAATAGCCTAAGGATTTTGAGATGTCTGTTTCAGAGGGCTAACCACAGTAAGCTCAACCCTGTGGAATTCATCATCGAAACTCACCTCTTAGTCATATTCCTCCAGAAAATCAATCAAATCAGCGAAAACAATTTACTTGTCACCAATAGTGTTGCAAACAGAAAAAACTTTGCGAAGGAGCAGCTATTCCTTAATGTGTGCAATTTTTTGAAAGCACAATTTTCTCGAGCAAGTAAACTTTCGAGGAAAAATGATGCAGGGATTTAATTATTGCTCCTAGGATTAGGGGGCAATGCAGGAAGTTTTTTAAGTGGACAAGAAGGATTTGTAGGCAGCGGAAAGAGGAGGTACTCGNATTTAATTATTGCTCCTAGGATTAGGGGGCAATGCAGGAAGTTTTTTAAGTGGACAAGAAGGATTTGTAGGCAGCGGAAAGAGGAGGTACTCGAGTAGCGCGACCGGTCGCCTCCTGCCACACTTCATTAATTAAAGTACCCGGCATAGGGAAGTCGCATTGAATGGGAGTTATAGACCCAAGATTTGACATGTTGAGCGTAATGAAGAGATTTCCAGGGTTCTTTGATGGGGAGGATGAAGATGATACTTGGGCTCGTTCGGAGTGGGAGTGACAATTAGGAAGAGGATGCTCTGTCATCATTCTGTCAGAAGCTAAATGTAAGATAATATGCACGTACAGGAAAAGAATGGAAGAGGATGAAAAATAGAGGAGGCATAATGAATGTCAGAAGATGGGAATGACTGGAAAAAAAAAAACCCGGATACGAAATTTTGGAGACAAAAAGAAAACGCTACACTGGAAAAATACGATCAATTAATTTTTCTCTGATAGTAGGACTTCTTTTCTCTTATCCTTTTAATATACTAACCATCTGTTCCACTCCTCTTCATTTTTTTTTTGCTACTCGAGTAGTAGTGCTTTTAGCAAAAAAGTGCCATTTGAGATAAGTCGTTTTGCTTCATGGCTTCAGGGATTCAGTAAAAGCTTAGGCAATGAAAATCCTAGCATTTTCTATTTACGTACTAGAAGTTTGCCAGGGGAGAAAGTAGAGCAAAGCTTGTAGGCTTGAGCTTTTTTTTTTGGTTTTTCCTCCGAGTGACAAATGAATGTTGAATTAGAAGGGGCGCCTCCTTAGTTTTTCAAGAGGCTCAGGTAAATCCATCTTCAAATTAAAGTTGTTCAACAAATTCCCGTTTTCTCGGCTCTCCGAATCTCCTGATTCTCGGAACTAAGGAATGGAAATTCATTAATTTTGTTTCCCAGTGGCAATACATTTCTCCATTCCTTTCACTGTAAAAAAAACAGCTTGCGGATTAGGGAAAGAATAAAGGAAAGATAAACTGACGAAGAACAAAATCGCAATTTCCGTTGGCTTGAATTAATCTTAGTTTGGCTTATAGCTACAAAGATTACTATTGTCCCTCGAGCGGCTGGGTTTTTTTTTCAAAAATTTTGAGTTACATGGTGCAACCTATTATACTTCAATGTAAAGATATTTTAATTTAAGAAATTTATTGACTGAGACCAAAAAACTTTACCTTGCCTCCGCCCGACCTTGCCATGAATTAAAATTACTTTAAAAAACTTTTTTTCTGATCCCCGAAAATTCTGGGACTTGGCAGACTGTTAGATCAACTCTAAGATAATTTTTTGCTACTTAATTACCTGAACGGACATATTTATCTAATTAATTAATAATAAAGGCCAGAACTTTTGATGGCCCGCTCCCGTCCCGGCACTCCATATCGGCATCCTAAGCCGAGTCACAGGCGTCATAGCTAAAATGACTTTACTTCATGGCAAGTCTGGGGTGGAGGCAAGTTTAAATTTTTGTAGTCTGATCTCACCTAAAGAATATTTAAGTTCAAATCGTTTTACACTGATGTCAGAGAAGCAAGACGTCCGTTTTGACCATTCACCTGAAAATTTTTGGAAGCAAACATCATCCCCCAAGCATCCCTTCAATCCACGGTCGAAACCTTTCATAATAACTTCCAAAGAGAAAGGAGAAAGTAAAGAAAGGAGTTGAGAGTCGAAAAAGAACTTTATGCAGTTCTGACTCTGAGAAGAAAAAAAAAAGTTGAGAAGTGTGTAAGCAATTAAGACAAAAGTCAACTCTGAGTGCGACACGCTGTCTCAATTTGCTTTAGTTGTAGTCCTGACTCGAGATTTGTTAGAACCTGTTTCTCTAAACAAATGCAGTCTAATTTTTCTCTTTTCCTTTTTTTTTTTGATAATTTGTTCCAGTTTTCTTTGCGCATTTCCGTAAGATTTCTTTACCCAATCAAGATTAGAAGTACAAATCAAATTACTTTTGAAATGTTCTTTAGCTCAAATATTTTTAGCAAGGAAGACTTGGAGAGAATTGGAATTTTAAATTAACTTTATGTTTTCAATCGCTTAGTTCTGAATGCGGAACATTTTATGTTCTTGAAAAGTTATGAGTGATCAAGTAAGTGCGGAATGAAATTAAGGAAAAAAAGAAGAGGAAGTTGAATGTCATAAAAGTTTGGTGCTGAATACAAGGACTGGATCCTGTAGTGTTTACTCCCCTGTGTCGTTTCAAAGCGGAGGGCAGGAAAAGAAATTTGCGAAGCATTAGAATAAAATCGTTTTCCCGAATCTTGTTCCCCAAATACCAAATTACTCGTACATGCAAATGCCCTGAAAAGACATCAAGTTTAGACTTTACTCTTCTTCAGCTCCTTTCCACTCTCTTAGCTCCGCTTCTCATAAAAAAAATAAAATTTTCTGCGGAAATTACGAATTTTCTCGGCGGAAGTTTGCTTAAGAGGAAGCGCCTAATCCCGAGCCTGCCCTTGTCCTTCCCTTTCATTGTCCGGGAATAAAGTTCGCCATCGCTGCCGTCAGCTTTCTATTGATCCAACTTACTTATATTAAGAGTTAGGAAGACTCAAGGGAGGAGCTCAGGCGACACCTCATCACGACTATTGTCATCAAGAAATTAGAGTGGGGAGTGATTGATGAGAAAATCGATAAAATTTGTGTACTTTCCCCTGATGAAAAATTCGGTACGAAATTATTAAGGCCCGAGCAAAAGCTTGACTTGACTTGAAATGAAAAATATTAAACCTAAGGACTTGTAATTATTTTGTATGAAAAGGAATATGCCCGATTCCCGAGCTAACCTCTTTGTTTTACCATGTAGGCACACATGTATTCGCATCAGTGAAGCCTTTCTCTTGAGAGAAAATTTTCGAAAGCGAGTATGTGCACTATCAGTAATTAAAAAAGAGGCAGTCATATGTGTAAAATTAACATTAGACTCCTTGATCATGGTTGAGCAGGGTTCGCTGCTCACTGCTCTTTAAGTACGATGGAAACTTGGAGACAAGCGTTCAGCATTTATCAGCAGATCCTTCTCATTAAGCAGGGTATTGCTTGCTCATCGAATTAAATTACTCTCTACTCATTTTCCATTTACCCTTTAAGTTTCATAGAAAGCAGAACAGTTCAGCAGTAGCCTTTCGTTTGAGCCTTATACCCAAAGCTAGGAAATTAAAATATGCCTAGCATGAATTCCTAGGCTTTCTTGAATATCATTTACTACACTCGCTTATCTAATAAGCGAAGGTTTCCGGAGATCCATCCCGTCTAGTTTTTAGGAAGAAGTTGAGATTTTGACAAAATTTTTATGATCTTCCATATGCGTTATTATAAGGATTCTCGAAATTCCAAAAGTTAAGAGCACTGACAGGAAAAAGCCAGCATCGTATATGCAACCCCACCGCGAACCATTCAGTAGTTAATAATTTTTAGTCCGTCTGCTCCACTCCGCGCACAATCTTGTGCAAAGCGCTTAAAAAACCGAACAGAGTCCGCATCACATCCACTCTTGTAACTTTTGGAGCATTTTCCCAGTATTTTCCGATTATTAATAGCGCGAGCTATTCATGAAATCCCCGAAAAATTTTTATGTAGTGTCCGGACGTCCGTACGTCCGGACGTCCGGACGTCCCTACCGGATGGATCTCAGCAACGGCTCGATGGATTCGCTTCATTTTTTTTATGAGAGGTCTGTAGGCTCCCTAGTTGTTCACTATTATGTTGAAAATTGAAAAATCAAGTTTTGAAAATTTTTGATTTTTTGTCCATAGTTTATATGGGCTTATGGTGCATGTATGGGGATATGTGCATATGTGCATGAGCCATATACACCCGGTACACCCAAAATACATAAACATTTCAGAAAACGTCAGTAATACATAAAAATTACCATAAACGTAAGAAATACATAAAAATTACCATAAACGTCAGAAATACATAAAAATTACGTAAAACGTCAGAAATACATAAAAATTACGAAAAACGTCAGAAATACATAAATCTTACCAAAAACGTCAGAAATACATAAAAATTACCAAAACGTCAGAAATACATAAAAATTACCAAAAACGTCAGAAATACATACAAATTACTAAAAAAGTCAGAAATACATAAAAATTACGAAAAACGTACACCCCTAACGGTACACTCGCGCTATTACATACTCCCGTCTTGCACGGTTTATTAAAATATGGTTTGTTAATATTTCTGCAGATTACAGCCTTGCTATCATTGCTGAAAAAGGCAGAGGCCGAAACCTTCAATAATTCCTGAAGTAAATCTCTATTAATGCATATTTTATGCTAAAGTCCTCTTCTGAATATTCAGTATATAATTCAAAGCGCACTAAAGTCGATTTTTTCATTGAACTTTGCTAATAGGCGTCATACTGTTTTTTTCTTTCATTGTCAGCGGTATTTGCATTTGCCGTTGCCAAAGAGTCACTTAATGCTCCCTGACTTCATTTCTTCATCCCTCTCTTTAGTCTTTAGCTTTTTGGCTTCTTATTCGAGAAAATGCAAAAAAAAACAGTAGTTAAGTAGAAGCTGGGGAAGAGTTTTCACCGGATATTCGGAAGCTAGGATCTGCGGGTTGGTGGAGTAATAATATGGGTGAGTCTCCTTTTCCTCCACTACTGCTGATAATGATGATGAGGATGAAGGATACTTTGGCTGGTTTTTGAATAGAGGCTCCTCTTGGATTATACCCACCACCAAACTCCCCTTCCTCACTTCAATGGAGAGAGAGAGAGAGTCTAGTGGGGCCATTTCCTTTTGTCTTAGTTCAGGGAAGCGTAATTGCAAACCTCGCAAATCATTACAATGGAAAATGATGAAGAAGGAGAAGTCGTCTCGTCTTTCCCTCTTTCACCTCCTTCAAAAAAAAACTTTCTCTTTTCTCTGTCGAAACAAAAGTGGAGGATGGGTATGGACGACGCCGAGGGATGGAAATCCGATCCCTTCTCTTTCTCTCTGTCGCTGAGTTCATTGCCCTTCTCCACTTTCACCTCCCTTACCAGCATGACAGACATTCACTACCATCCACCATCATCTTTAAAATATAAACGTGGATAAAATACCTTTAGATACCAGATCCCGATTGGATACCCCCGGCAGACCTTCAAGACTCAATTTGAGAACCAAAAAAAACTTGTTTTACTTAAAGTTTGGAATTCTGAGCTATTATTCATTTATGCTGTGATCTGAGCCTCATACTTTCTCCCTCCTCCTTCAGTTGCATGAGGAAAGCTGAGCGGAGTTACCCAAGGCCTCCCCTGTCTTCTTTCCTCTTTATATCCCTTAAAAATTCAAAGGAGAAAAGCCGACTTTGCTTCCTCCTTACCCAATGTCACTATCAATAAGTGTATTTGCATCACTGGAAGTTGGACTGAATTTCATTTGGCTCAGTAGGGAGTCCTTCAGCTTCTCATTTCTTTGTAACCCAAGCCTGAGTTTCATATACTAGGTCTCACATCCTCCCTAGAATGGAGGAGACACACGTTCCTCTCCCCCCTTACTGAAAGAGGAAGTATTCTATGACAGTACTGTAATTCTTTCTGTGTAAGACGCTTGGGATGATGGTTATATGACTGTCAACTGGTAGCATTGAGTTTTTAAAAGCGTCGTAGGCGTAGAATTTATCTTGCTAGCGTTAAGCTTCCCACTCCATATTTCAGCCTAAGGCAAAAGATGATGGCTGCTAGTAGCTGAAGTAGCTGAAGCTGCTAGTGGCTGAAGGCTTGCAGGCTGCTAGTAGCTCAAGGGTGGGGTGGGGCCAAATCAGCGCCATAGTTTAAAAACCTCCCACAGACTCAATAATCTTTAATCCTCGAACATTATGAACTTCGAGATAGACAGCTTCGGGTGTAATATTTTACACCAATTGTGTAAAATGTTACACCTGAGGTATCTGAGTCATATCTGTGTTATGATGTTTTGTATAATTTTTTACACCGTTGGTTTAGCATGAGTGTAAAATTTTACACCAGTTTCATCCAGCTCAGTTTTCTTTCGAACTTGGAAATTTTCGTCTTTCTTACGAGAGAAGTCCCCCGTAGATGCAAAAACAGGTGGAAAGATAAAAATCGAACAGAAATGCACAATAGAGCCATTGATTGGGGCCGTTGGTATACCCGGTATACCTTCCATTTAATTTTTTCGACTAAAGCCATCCAAAAGGCCGTGGTGTAAAATTTTACACTTGAATTGAACGTTCGAGAGTTAATTCTCAAAAGACTGACGATTTTCGGAGAATTTAAAAATAGCAGCCCATCACTGTGAAGAAGCCCATAACATAATGCAAAATCGGCTTGACTAAAAACTAGAACGTTAAATCTGGATAGGTTAAAAATTAAAATTAATAAATTTGATATGCAGCAAAGCTTGAAAAAAAAACTTTGGACAAATCGATACACTGCCGGCCTTCCGAGGGTTAAAGCTTTAAGATGTCTTGGAGAGCATGAAAATTAATTCAGAGTTGAAAACCAAGCGGTGAACGAGAAGTCTTTATACAGGCTGATCAGTCCTGCTGATCTGAATAGAAAAGGTGGAGATTAATAACGCATCCAGGAGTTAATAATTAAAACTCAAGAGGATTCATTCTATTTCCTGTCGTGACTCCCCGGGCTCATACGATACTCACTTCATATGAGAAACTTCTTTAGCCTTTCACGGATGAGCCTGAATCCTTCCCACTACTCTATACACAAATGGGAAGAACCCAAAGTCATTGAGTATACGACAGTTACGAGGATGCTGTGTATTCCCGTACTGTAAATCGGTAAACTCGATTTCTCTCCTTCGTAAACTTTCGCTCCAGTGCACTTCAATGAGTGCATATGCCTTGGATAAGTATTCTTTTTGGCTAAGCTATGATCAGAACAAGTAGGAGCCCAAGGGCATACTTAAACTCAACCGTACTTAATTCTCACTTGGAATCAATTTTCTCGAATTCACTTGGTCCTAGAACTTAAATACCTCAGCAAAGGGAAAGCAGAGCCAGATATTTAACTGTAAAATCGTTGAGTACTTTCCCCTAATGACTAAGTACTCTAATTCTCCAGAATTTTTATTTTATTTTTTGGAATCTTTCTACAGTCTCATTCCACTCTACCTACCAGAATTAAAAATCTAATTACACTTGATTGTAATTAGGAAGTATGGAGTGACTTGGGATTTTTTGTTCAGGAGGATTCGTATAATAGGATTGGTGTAGGCTTAGGCAGAGTAAGGAAATCAATAATGCCTTCCATACTCCCTCAATAGGATTAATTACGAATCTCTGACTTCAACTTTTTTTTTATCTTCTCATTAACTCCCCTCTCTCATTTTCAGAGAACAAAAAAATCCTAGCTAGAACCTAAATGAAGAGGCTTAATATCCTCAGCTTTGCAGCGTAAGGGTTTCAACCTCTTCTGTGTCTTCCTCCTGCTTTACTGTTCCTGGAGCAGGTGGAGAAAGTTTTTTTCCTGTGTAAAACTTGGCTAGGTTATCGACCTGCCAAGGGAGGAGAACCATAGTTATATTACGCTTCTTTTTTTTTATTTTTAAACTTAGCTGCTGCTCAAGCTCACTCTTTGGGAAAGTGAGTGATGGGTATGATTTATGGGGAAAGCATTACTCATCGATAGCGATTACGTTTGCTTTGAATATGATTTGGTGATAGGAGATGAAGAGGAGGGAAATGAATTAGTGAGTGAGGCTTAGAACCCTTGTATCCCAACTAAAAAATGTATAGGTAGGGGGTTATAGTTTGGATTTTTCCGTTTTTCCATCATATCCCTCCCATCAACTCCAGAGAAAATATAAAAGTGACATGTCCAACCTCTGAGCTTCAATAATATTTCACGTATGAGTCATTGAAAGTACAAATTGCATACATCTGTATAAACCTCCATCCACTTCCCAACTTTTCAAGTAGGCCCCACTGTCCACTTCAAGGGAAACTTTATTATAATAATAGAAGAGAGAAAGTGTCTAGAACTTCCAACTCGAAACAGTCAACCTATACTCCAATTCTTGACTCATCGACTCCTCCCAAACTTCAAAATCTTTAAGTAATCTAATTTTCAGTCAAAATTCTATACTCAACTTTCTCTCCTTCCTGATTTCTTTTTCACACTTATCAGCTATTCAATTAAAAAAAAAAGTATTAACCTAACTGTTTTAAGGAACTAGGTCGTATGTGACAGATAAATTTTTTTTGTTTCTTTGTAGGTAAGGTAAAAAGACCTAGAAAGTATCACGGAATAAATTAAATTATCAAATGGTAAAATGAATTAGAGGATCCTTTTCTCTCTAACGTAATTTGCGGAACGTATTTCCATTGTGTGCGTCTTCCCTTAATCTTTCACCGGCTCTTGAGAATTTCTTTTTTCACTCTCTTTCTCTTTTTTTTTTCTTCCTTTCTTCCTGCTTTCTCTCTATACACACCCCTAAACCCTAATGCAAAATTCCGTACTCAACATCACCACACTTCTCTTCTTTAAAGCTGTTTTTTTTGGTTTGTTTCCCTTTTCTCAACCAATAGCGTGATAAGGTGAAAGTCTTGAGAACTTTGGTGGTGAAAGTAAAAGAGGGGAAAAAATCAGGGCTTTAGCTTCTCAGTTTTTTTTCTCTTGGTTGAAAAAAAAGAAAATCTCTTGGGAGAGTGTGTAGCAGTTAGATGTTGATGCCTTGATTTTTTTCGTCTGCTTTTTCTTCTAAGGTTCTACTCTGTCGGTAGTTAGTTTTGAAGTCAAAGTGAGAGGATTGAGGATTGAAAAGTGAATACGGTGAGAGTGGAAGGGCTAGTCGTGGGATGAATGAGTTAGAAAGGAAGAGTTCTGACTCTCTGTCACTGGTGGACTAAGCTCAGGTTGAGCTCTTGGAAGAAAGGACTAAAATCTGGTGGGGCCATAAGAGGAATGAAATCATCAACGCGGTTGAGTGGGTAGAAGGAGGGCTCAGATGGGTTTTATGCCTCGTATATGCTTATGATTTCTTTCCTGCTCAATTCTATAGGGGCACGTGTCGAGTAGCCTCCAAGAAGAAACAAAAATTGTTTTACATCTCCGCGTACATGGTCAGAGGAAAGTTGAGGAGATCAAGTCAAGTGGAAAAGTGAGTGTCCCGTGTTTGAACTTCAGCTTTCTTCCTTCAACTTTTTTTCTTATAATATTTGTCTCGCCTAGGCGACTGGAGTGCAAAGGTTATACTCGGGGCAGGCAAACTGGAACATTTTTATATAATTTCAAGGCCTCAAGGTTGCAGGAAGCAATTTTACTGATGTCCTAACCTGAAAATTCGAACATTAAAAAAGCTAGAGGATTTTGGAGTGAATTTGGTTGTAATCAGCCAGGCAGGGAAGCATTTCGAAGCTACTAATAAGCTGCAATTCAGCGGTTTTCAAAGGCAAACTTCCCTTGTTCAACTTGAAAGTACTGGAACTGCGGGTCCTGTCCTGAACACAAGATTCTTTGCGCGGTTTGATATTTCTACAAATCTTTCCTCTTCCAGCTACAGTATGTTTGATTTCCGGATTTGTGTGTTCCGGTGGCTTTAAGGCTTAAGTCAACTGTATTTCTGGAAAAATGTTGCTGGTCAAGCTTTGGGATTAAAAGATCTTTGCGAAATGCCCCTAATCGATGTTTCAAATATTTTTAGTACTGATGAAAACTATAATTCAGTGATTGCCAGCAGCAGGCATAGGGTCAAACTTTGTATTTTGATTTCAATGGCTATAAAGGAATAAAGTCTCGTCTTCTCCCCCATGCCTCTCTATTCTTTATAGGATCTAATAAAAAACGAATCAAAATCCCATTGGAAGTAGGAAACGGTCGGTTCAACAAAAATAAACAAAAGGAAGTCAATAAATCTTCCTTACTCAGTTTTTTTACCTTCCACCGGTTTCAATTTCTTCCCTCTAATATAGTTAGCTTCATTGATTCTTAGTTTCTTAATAAATAAAACTAGTCGATCTGTCTCTTTCTCATCCTCCTTACTACTCATTCTACAAGACAGGCACTTAAAAGGAATTATAATTCGCATAAATCCTTCAGTCCGTCCAATTTTCTGAGGATTGGAATAAAGTAGCACTTTTCTGAATAGTATGAAACCAGTTTTCTCTCTCCTCGCTGACAGGAACATTGCCATTCGAAAAAAGAAAAAGAAATAAATACTTTAATTCTCCAAAACCAGCAAACCAGTCCGTAATTTACGCAGGTTTTAAACTGGAAGGTGACATACACATGATTTTGAATTTCTGTGACAATCCCCTCCGAGGTAGTGGAGTAGAGGCTGGCACATACATGACAGCATTGACCTCTCTCTCACTCGGCAAAGCTTCCCGACTTATCTCGGCTTCAAGTTGAGAAATCAACCTTTCAAGGAAACATAAGTGGTTGGATTTTTTTTTGCAAGGAAATAAAGATGTCAAAACCGTTTTTTAAGCCTTTGATTTAATTTTTAAGGAAATTGTAAATAAATCGTTACTTAGGTTAGAAAAAAAAAACTTGCTAAGAGTTTATTAAAATTCTATCGTGCAGACAGAAAATAATTAAGATCATAAATATCCGTGTTATCTGGAAAAAAAGAAAAAGAGAACGCGAGAGGCCAGGAGCTTTATGAGATGGGGACATGTGAAAACTGACTGTGAGATTCTACACTTGATTTCATGAAATTCGAGAAAAAAAATTTGCATTGTACGCGGCATTCTGTTTTTAGAGAAAAATGAACAAATCAGGATTTCAATAGAGACTGCTAAGCTCAATAAATTAGGAGCATATAAAGCCTGTCGCTTCCAAAACAATTCCAACGTAATTTCTCTCTTGGGAATCAATGATAAATCTTTATAGTAGGACTTGCAGGGATTCTCTGCATCTCCAAGGCTTGGACATTAGAGCAAAGTTTCATGAACACATACAAGGGAACCAGATGCATAATTTAAGTACTAAGCGTCTAAGCTTTACTTTGTTAAAAGCTGCCATTAACACACACTTGCCAAGACTTTAATTAGGGGAAATTAATTGATGGCATATTCTACGTCCGGAAAAAAAAGCTTTGCCCCAGATTTTCCTCCCGATGGAGTACGTTTTTTTTTTATTCCTGGCATTCTTTCAAAATGAATGAAATGCTTAACACCTCAGGTCGTGTCAAAGCCTTTTGAGTTCAGCTTCCATGTAAAATGTTGAGGTTAGACGGTGCGGCAGTAGTGATAATGAGTCTCCTGGCGCTTGATGATGCCGGGCAAGCTAAGTGGGGAGAGAAAGTGGGATAATCTTATCGGACAGGTTTCGATAGGAAAAAAGAAGGAGGCTCATAATATTTTTGGTAGAAGAAGCCGAAAGATCTTAATGGAATCCACTAATCTCTGTAAGTGTTGGAAACGAGAATGAGGAAAATAATAATAAAAATATCTCATTGTAAGGCCTTCGCCTCCTGATCACATCATCCAGTAATCCTACACACCACTCATGCCTGTAGCATACCGCACCACGGCCGCCATACGTACCACAGACGCTCCCACCAGACTTACTTACAACATTACCAGCTAGAAAACTTATGAGAAATTCCCGAAAGGAACGTTAGTGCTAAACAAAGGAGATTAGATAAAGGGCCCATAGAAAGAGCCAAAGATCTTTATTATTTTCCTCGTGTCCTGTCATTTGGGAATTGAAACAAGGAAACAACTTATGAGATCTCTCGCTTTCATTCAATTTAAGTTCTGCCCTTCTCCTAGCCTCTATTCCTCCATTGTTTTTTTTTCATGACTTATAACATAACATACATACAGAGTAAAAAGCATACCACTACTGACATACCAAGAATATTTTTCATTGAACCAATTAATTTATTTTTTCGCACTCTGGAATCCTTGCTGGTTCCATGGCTGATAATGAGCGGCTTCCACGTTTATTGCTCCTAGTTATCTTCTAGGATTTTCACTTGTAGTTTCTTCCGGCAGAGTCATGATTGTTGAACAATGATGGTGACTGGGGCCACCAAGCAGGGAGTCAAGCCTTGGAGAAAAGTTAAAGCTACATGGACCATTTGAGGTCATAAACACTGAACGGCAGGCTGAGCACTCCCCAACACTTGTGTTCGGAGAAAGACATGAAGTTGATTCTGAAACGGTCAATTACATTACATTACATTTATTTTTATGATCCTGGGTTGATGTGATGATAAAAAAAGGAGACGAGCACTGGGGTGGATATGGCGGCAATGCTCTACACAGAGATTACATGTGAATTACTGCTCATTCCCAACCATCCGCCCTTACTGACAATGTCGAACGGTCGCCTGGGTCGCCGTTTTGCATAAGAATAGATTTAATAGATTAGGAAATAAACGAATTCATCTTTCGTCATTTTTTATTCGGGTGGTGAAATAGGTAGAGAAAGAGATGTAATTCATTGAGGGCTCTGTTTGACTTCAGACTTTTTTGAGAGCATGTTGACAATGCGTTGATGTCGGTTGCTCAGTCTGATGAAAATAGAAGATAAAGAAGATGTAAGGGAAGAATAAATTTCACCGCATGCATCAAGTGAGCCTCTTCAAGCTACAGAGCTCCCCGAAAATCTACCTTTGCCCTCCCTATCTGCTATGTTCTTATTATTACATGTGAGTCCAAACTGTCAAATTAATGATACCTGGGTTAGCCAGGCTGGAACAAATATAAGTTATCCTATCCATGCATCTCTC
>JABASM010000637.1:0-20397 GCA_019776545.1 Brachystomella parvula
CAGGAAACGTCAGAAATACGTAAAAATTACAGAAAACTTTAGAAATACGTAAAAATTACAGGAAACTTTAGAAATACTTAAAAATGACAAGAAACGTCAGAAATAGATAAAAATCACCAGAAGCACCCGGTATACCTCTGTATACGCCAGTTACACCCGGTGTACCCGGTATACAACCGTTGACACCCGATATACTCCTGTTTACACCCGGTACACCCCATATGCTGACGGTATACCCGGTTCACTCGCGCTATTCCATACATCCAGTTGACCGGTTTATTCTAGAAATATATCATCTTAGACTTTTTTGCCTAAAACATGGCCGCCAGGGGTCGTTAAGTGTTCCACGCAAACATTTGCGACCTCTGGCCGCCATGTTCCAGGTCAAAATGGTTAAGTATAGCATATTTTTAGAATCAGGATACCAAGCCCTGTCGATTGACGTATCGCTTGACCGTGACCTTTGCTGACCCTCAAAGGTCACAAAAGGTCAATGCCCCGCCTAGGCTCTGTACAAAAGTTGGAGGTACTGGTGAGTACTAACTATCCAGCCAGGTTTCATTGAAATCCATCGGTGGATCTCTGTCACATAAGCGACTTCCCTACTACTTTCGCCGTCTTGTAGGGTACCGTCCTTTGACTAGCAATTTTATTCTAACCACAGAAAAATAGTGTGAAGAGGAGTGACTGTGGTGCTGAGGGAATTGACTGAAAGCAGAATCCCAGGCCAGGAAGTGTTTGAAGACGCAACTTGTGGCTAGCACTACTAGCGGATGGGAATCAGTTGCGCGAAGACATTTCCGAAAACCGCAACTGAAATTGCGCCTTTTTCTTTGAGAAACGCCAGTTACACTCGCAGCTGCGGCTTTTTTTTTGGTTGCGCTATAGCGGTAGTGTCTGCCGGAACCAAGTTACAAATCCTGATCCCTCCCTGAATTTTCCCAGTTTGGGCTAGGATGAGGATATCCAGGAATGCAGCGTTCCACCTCTCCAGACTGTACTCGCGCGTTACTCCCTTTACGTTTTTTACGTTTTCAAGAATCGACGAGCGACGACTTTTCCCAAGGACTGCAGCATCGACAGATCCGAATTTCTGTGCGATTTCCCCTCCAGGTCCTCCATTTTGAATTTTGGGTTCGTAAGATGTGAGAAGCGTTTCAAGGGAGTAGAGATCCACGGTTTCCCCGTGTCCTTCTGAAGGTTCCCAGCCGATTTCGTAGAGGGAAGATGCTGCGCTGGGTTTAATTGAGAGGGGATGAAGAATTGGAATTCCAAGAGGGTCAGGTGTCAGGTCGATCCGCCAGGGTTTCACCCTCAAACTAACTCTGGAATCTGGATTAGCCAGTGGAATGGATTCGAGAGGGAGTCCTTGTACCATTGCTGGCCAAGGTACCATGTACGAATTCTAAAGCCGTAGACTGTTTTCGGGCGTAAGCAGCTCAACCTCAACGCGTGAAGTTCTCCGCCTTTGGTTTCTTTCACTTTGCTTGCATTCCACTCCGACGACCAGCCGAGCCGATAAATGAGTTGGTGCCTAAAACACGAAAAATGGACATTTCCTTCATTTTTTTAGAAATTCATAATTTTTTATTGATTGGCAAGAAATCAAATGCAGTTGAAATACAAAAACCTCGTACAAAATCATGCATTGAATTGCATTGGCACTTCAATTTTGATTTTATTTGTGCCGTTTGAATTTTTGATTTTTTTTTAAATAAAAACTTGTTTGTAACAGTTTCGTTCGTGGCAACACAAGATTCGTATGTATGGGCTATTTTTCTATTTCTGGACCATGGAACAATTTGAAAATTGTTTGTTTTCATTGCATTTTTTCGGGCGTTCGACTGTTTCTAATTTTCCAAATTTTCAAACTTGAACTTTCAGTCCTGTAGTCTGCGTTTTTCCAATTTGAAGTTTACAAGCGAATGTTACTTTTTGCATTTTTCGAATTTTATTTAAATTTTTAGTTTCTTCAAATTTCGTTTTTAAACCCTAAATTTTTCGAACGTTTTCGAAATCGAAATTCTTGAAGACCCTCCTAGATCATCAGCTCAAAATGTGCTTTTGCATTTGTGAATTTTTGTGCGAAATTTTAAACGTTTTATAAACGCAATGAAAATAAAGAAAGTCTAATTTGAAAATTCAAAAATGGAAGGGAAGTTCGAAATGGAAACTTAATTTGACTTCAAAAACTGAAAATCTAAAATCCTACATGATTTTAATGTAGAAAAGGGTTTAAAAAATTTAAATTGAAATGTCAAAAACAGTAAGAAAATCAAATTTAGATATTCATTTAAGTTTTTGTTTCTGCTTTTTTGAATCTTCAAAACTAATTTTTTAAAAACTTTCTATGAGCTTATAAAAGCGAGTTGATGATGATTAGGAACTCTAACTTCCGACGACTGGCCGAGACGACAATTTAGCTGGTGTGCGTAGATGACAAAAATGGAAGTTTTCATCATTTTTCAGAAAGCCATTATTTTTGATTGATCGGCAATAAGATGATTAAACGTAGTAATCGAAATATGAATACCTCGTACAAAATCCAACATTAGCAAGTATTCCGTTTGAGTTTTTTTGCCATTCGAATTCTCTAATTTTTTCATTACAATAACCAATGACCTTCTGACAGTTGGATCAGCGGCGATGACAGTTATCCTCTACAGGTAAATTGAACTTGAAGTTAGAATTTCAATACCTTAGTTTTCATTATACTTTTCGAGCGTTTCAATTTTTTTAACTTTTCAAACTTGAATTTTGAGTTCTCGGGTTTGCATTTTCCATGCTTGAAGTGAGTATTAGTTTTTGCATTTTTCGAATATTGGGGAGATTCAAGAGCTGGCTTTTAAGCACACGAGGCTTTTTTGATTTTAAGCTATCCGAAGCTTAAAAGCAACATGCGTGAGCGTACCGCTTTTCCTGCACAAGAAATAAATAATTAAGCTTCAAGGTTAGGTCAGAAACCACACTTCTAGTTCTCCATTTCGCTGACGGCGTACCGAAAAGCCCACACTGGATGCAAAACATACTTGCTCTTCATGATTTGAGTAGCAAGTGATTTCCGGCCCAATGAGAACGAAACGGAAAGTAAGCGTATTCACGTAAAATTTTACATGAAAATGAAACTCTAATTTGAAAATCCAAAAATGCAAGGAAAAGTCTAATAATGGACTTTCCATTTTAGACTTGGAAAATCGAAAATCTTAGCACGATTTTAATGTAGAAACAAATTTTAAAATGAAAAATTTCAAAAATGGTAAGAAAATTCAGGGGTTCGTTAAAATTTTTTTCCTGCACTTTTAAATCTACTAAACTGAATTAAAAAAAAATTTCAATGAGCCTAAAAGCAAGTTGATGATATGATGGTTAGAAACTCAAGAAAAGCTTAGAAATTAATTACCTTGCTTTAATTCCGTGGTAGGGTCCACTGGACCGTAAGCCCACGCGCACTTTGGTTGTGTACAGAAATATAAGAAAAGTTCGTCCGAATCCTTGAACCCTTGAAATTGTCAAAATTGCAAGTATTGCACAGAGTTTCTCGTTGCCATCCGAATTTTCGAAATATTCGTCAAGCAATATAAGTTGTACTTTCAGGTTCTTCATGCACTTATAGAGTTTAGAATTTACCCTGAAATTTTTCTACTTTTTGCATTTTTCGAATTTAGTTTTGATTTTCGCTCTATTTTATGAATTTTAAACCTTAAATTTCGGAGTAGTGTTTTCAAAGAAATTGTACTATTTTCGTCCTGGGGTTCTGAATTTTTTAACAAAAAAGAGAAACAGATTTAGAAACGCAATGGAAATTAAAAAAACCTTTTTCCAAATCCAAAGAAAACCTCTACCCTAAGATTTTGCAAACTGGTTTTCTGGGGGTCAGCTTTTGAAATCATGGTCGTAAATGGCAATGAGGTTTTTTTTTCCAATTTTCCGGTGAATGCTCAAAAGAACGAAGTTTGCTTTCCTTTGACCAAAGTCACCAAAGGTCATCGGCTGACCTCACCGACCGGGTCAAAAGATACGTCAATAGGAGGGGCTTGGTGGCCAGATTCTAATATTATACTATACCTGACCTGTTGAACATACAATATGGACAGCAGAGGTCTCTGAAATTACTCCGAACGTCAAATGACCTCTGCGGCCACGCTGTACATATAGAAAAGGTCAAGTGCACTATATTTTTAGAAACAGAATTTCATGCTTTTTCGATTTACCCATCTATCGCTTGACTCGATTCGTGAGGTCAGCTGACTGGCCTTTGGTGATCTCTAAAGGCCTTGGGTCAAAAGCTTAATGGTATTGCCAGCACAGTTTTTGCCTAAAAATTGTCCTTTTTTGAGCCAATTTATGCCGGGTAACTTCTCTTATCCAACTTTTTTTTTTGAAAAAGCCCGATGGTCCAGTGGTGTTTGTGGTGCGGAACCACCAACAGCTGCTTATTGTTTTCTTTATGTAAAAGTAGTTTGTGGTAATTGAGTTCCAGTAACAAAATTACGGATAAGGAAAACCATTTAATTTTGTACTCTTCGTACACGTCCTTCGTCCTGCATTCGACCATGAGAGGAGCTTTCAGGGTTCTCGAACATCCAACAGACTGCAGTCCTGTAATAATTGTTAATTTATAACAACCGTTTTTCAGTCTTTAATTTCTGTTTTATCATATCTTTGCAGGAACCGTGAACTAATAGGTCTGCTCGTCATTCTACTGTCCCTGGTTCCAAATATGGTAAGAATTATGGCTGTGATGTTCGTATGCCTTGTGACCTTGGACTTGTCATCCTTGTGCATTTCAGTGTCAGTACGCGTGTTGTAAAGGCGCTTCTACGGACTTCACTTACTTATAGTTTACTAATAGTTATGTTCATGTTGTTCTGTATTCTGTTCAGGTTATAAACGGGAAGCTTTCATCGGAGTTTGCCGGTGTAGCTAATCTACTGATAAGTGACTATGTAAACAGTGGAGATAAGAGAAGCGGATCACTTGTGAAGTGAAGTCATGGAATTTTGCTCATCTTCTTCATAAATTACACCACTGTCAATTGTGCCAAATAAAACCGTCCAGTCTTACCCCTTACCAAGGCCAGGGCTCAAGCAATGTCTTTCAAATATAAGCTCAATCCAAAGGTAGTTGGTTTTCGACCAACTTCTTCAGTGAATCAAGATCTCTTGGATGCCACGGAACTTTCAAACGTTACTACTACAAATGGAAACCTTTCTGCCATTACCAATCCTTCCACCAACGGTAAGCTCATCTAGAGGTTTACGTCATCTAGCATATATTTCAGCTTCAATTTGTTTACTATTTTAGAACGTGGGATCCACAATTTGCTTACGCAAGGGACGTCGGAGCTTGTAAAGTACCCAATATTTGCACTCCCGAAACCAGTAGCGAAAGCTGGAAGGGCCAGCGTTCGTGAGTGATTCTAATGATATTACATCTTGAACAAACATTTGATCATTATTTCTATTACATTTTTTAGTTTCTAGCAGTGGAACTCAAACACTTGTACAGAAACCAGAGCGGAGTAGTGACGAAGCAGACGGGTTCCAGCATGCAGGAGGAGTAGATCAGCAGAACTTGAAAATCAAAGGTAATTTCTCTAACCTGTATCTTTACCAGTACTAATATGGTATATGTTTTTTCTAATCGTTTTCAGTGGTTCTGGACTTTGGAAGATTTTTTGGCTGGTTAGAACGCGCAGTCTGGATTACGATGTTGTTAGGCGTAGGATGGGCCTTGGCGATAGACTACTACAAAGCCACTGCCGAACTCTGCATCATAAGCGAGGATGTTGAATTCTACCCTAGCAATATCCTACCCTCACTCTCCAGAACAATGAGCTCATTCCGTGTGGGGAAAACTCTATGGACAATCGTGATAGCCCTTGCCTTCGTCGCTCGACTCGCTAGCAACACTTTTCTTCACAAACTCTATGAGAGCTGGTACGAGAGCAATGGATGGAACAAGTTCTTCCTCACCGTGAGCTACTACGCTGACAATATTGAGATCGTCTCACTCCTAATGATCCCAGCCTTTTCACTGGACTGTGACTGGGAGGCTCATCGCTTCTTCTTCCTCCTTTTCCTAGGCCTTACGTATTTGGCAGAGTTACTCCAGTACTTTACCAAGTTCCTACGGAGGAAAAAGGAAGTCATTCTGACTGAAGAGGTTAATCAGTACTACCGTCATATAGGGATACTTATTTTACTACAAACGTTTTTCATTGTCTTTATGTTAGGTGGATATTTCTTACATGAGCATTTCTGTACACACTACCTCTATACGATTTTTACGTTTGGAGAGTATGCCACCGTTGTAATTAATATTAGATTTAAGAGGGACACAGTCATCTTCGTCAAGTGAGCAGAATAACGTCCATTTTGTTTTTAAGCAAGGTAGTAGGCTAAGGATTTCTCAAAACAGCGTCTAGTTTTAACGATTTTTTCTTTTTCTTCACTTGTTTTATTTTTTCAAGGAAAATGAGTGAATAGGAGGGTGCTCCTTTCCATGCCTCGTTGTGAGAATAATGGTAGTCTAGGTCCCTGTCTTCATTTTCTGTTGTTCACGTTTTAAGAAATTGAGACTTAAAAGGCTAAAAGGAAATAAAGGAATCCTAGCTTTGAAATTGACTTTGCCATGTACAGAAAACTAACTCCCATTCTCACCTTTTGTAATAGCAGAACCAACACTGAAGAAACAGCGAGAAGATTGACAACAAAGAGGCCGAAGAAGCCTTGGAGAAACTGCAGAGCAGGATTCAAGAAATTGCTTCAGAAGTCCAGTTCTGTCCATCTGAGTGACTGATGACCCCAGCAGGAGCGGAAGTGATAGACATGCCGGACACATTTTTGAGTAGGCTTTGCGCATGCGGTTCCTTTCTCAATCAAAATGAGTGTCAAGTCCTAAAACGGTACCGTCTAAACCCGCAGTCTGAAGCCGCGTCCCGAATCAGAATCGCCCCTTCCGCTCTTTCCTAATGCTTAATCATAAGTTCCAGTTAATTCTTCTGATTCATGTACTTTGGAACTTGATTGCAATTGAGAGAACTAGGGTGTCGTAATCTCACATCCTATCCCCCTTTTCTTTCTCATTACTTCATCAGCCGTGCTTTTTAATAATTAGAGACGAAGAAAGGTAACCGGAAGTCACTGGTCTAATTACCAAAACACCCTACCAATAATAAAAAAAAACCGCTCCTTTCAATGACTGCCTGGATCCGTTGCTTTCTTTACCCTTTCTCCTAATTTAATTAAAGAGAAATGAAGATGCAGCAAAACTGCTGGGAGGGGATGGGCCATGTCATTTTAAGAGCCCTCTGATCCGTTAAAATTCCAAGACAGAATATAATCTATGATTTATGGAATCTTGAAGCTTAATTTTCAAAGGGCATTCAGAAAATCTTTATTTCTATTTTATAGAAAAAGAAACGAGAAAGGAAAATAGGTGAGAATTTGTTGGAGTGGATTACTTTCTGAGAAAAGAAGGACGTTGAATGGAAAAACATAGTATAGTTAATTGAGTTGAGTTAACTAACGTAATCAATAAATATAATTTAACAAAAAAGCATTAATTAAATTAAAAATTTTGCGGTTTAAAAAACCGGCAGAAGGTGGCGTGCTTTTTGGAGTCTTTTTTGAGGACTGTTCAATGAATTTGTACTATTTCGAATGCTGTATGTATACGACTCGGGGTTCGTAGCAGTAAAACCAGAGTTCGTAATATTCCATTTCGAATTTCAACATAACAGCGAAATTCATCATTCTAAACGCTCACCGACCGAAAGAAAAAGGCAAGTCACAAAGCGGCCTAAGTCCGTCCTCTGGGTTTGCCTAAAAAAGTCCAGGGTTTTTTGACATGTTTTGAAATCGTAGCCAAGCCCATGGAACAATCGTATAACCTAGAGAAAGAAAGAGTATAGGTTAAGCCTGATAGAACGAAAAATGATGCAGAAATGTGGAGCGCCTGGCCTTCTCAGGGTTCTAAGCCATTACTTCAGGTTTTGTGTTGGTCGAAAGCGGTGCTCTCACATCTGTGACCTGCAGGGGTCATTTTTCAAACCTTTCTTCACGAATCCGGGCAAGCAATACTACGTCAATCGAAAGGACTCCTGATTGTAAAAACATGTATAATAGCCGGTTCTTTTGACCTGAAATATGATTACCGAAACTCGCTGAATGTTCCACCTTAACTTTTGCGACGTTATGCAGTTGCACGGTGTCAGCTCAATAACATTTGGTGACCCCTAGTCCTAGAGGTAGCCGTAGCAGATATGAGTCCCCCACTTTTGAGCAAGGGGCCAAGCCTACCTGGCTAACCAAGTTTCAGGCAAATCCAACGGAAGAGTTTTGGTCCGCTTTATGGCGCTTGTCTTGTTCTTCGAGTATACGAATTCTAAAGGAGAAATTCATATCATTCGAAATTTGGATACGAATTCCAAGGTCAAAATTCGAATTCGAGTAAAAAAAGCCATCTTTTACTGCATTCGAATCGAACGTTAATTTGCTGAACAGTGTTTTTGAGCATTTGTTTTTCCTTTGTCTAAAAACAAACGTGAGAAGCATGTGAGATGCCGACCACGCGCGCGAGCGAGCCTGAAAAAAAGTCAAGAAAAACGAACAACAGGCCAGTTTTTTATAGTTAATTTTCAATCACCAATTGAATTGACACTTCATTACTAGATCTGCACAGAATATTGATGGAATAAGGAAGTCCACGGGACTAATGGTCATGACGCTGCTCATCAACGTTTAACGTGGAGTAACCATTGGTAAGGAATTTTACAGGTCAAAGTGAGGGCATACGCGAAGTAAGCTTATTTATTTCAGTCAGCGAAGCTACACTCCGTCTTCCGTATCCGTACTTCAGCGTTTTACGTTGCTGATACGCAGTCTGCAGGCTACCGTTTGATCAGAAACAGAATGGAAGGGCTGCGGCGTTGCTAATCATGGGGGTGTCGCTGATTCATTTGTAGTTCATTGTGATTTGTGGGTAGAATGAGTCGGAGGATGGGAATGGGACAGGGGTAGAGACCGAATTCGGTTTTCGCATGAGTACATGCTACTTTTGCTACCGGAATCACCTCCTCTCCCGCTATTCCGGTTCCCGTCCTACCGTGCTCTTCCCATGAATGCACATGAAAAAGGGGCAGATCGGTAGTGTTAAAAGTTTAGTATTTGATGATGATGATCTGATAATAGGATCCAGGAAGAATGAACTTCACTTTCCACTACTAGTTCCTCCCTATCATCACTTCATGGAGGATCGAGTATAACAAAGGACACTTTCTCATTCGGTATCAAACATTAGGAGAAGTAAGTTACGATTGAGTGAATTGGAGCCTTTGATCAAGCATACCGGCAATGGCTGTATGCTGATAACGTGCAGTGATTTTAAGTGCCCCTCGTGTCCTCCTCTCCTTTTTAACTAAGTGGGTTCCTGGATTGCTCGCGTTAGTATTCAGACGGCTCAGCGAACTGGATCTAATGCTATTCTACTATTTTCTCTTTACAGTCACTCACTTTCGCTTGGCTGGAGAAAAGGATCAAAGGACCAATGAGAACGCGACCGCAGTAGTAACCACAGCCAACCACCTACGACCGCGGTGAAATAGGATAGGAAAATAAACGACATTGCTCGTCTTACGTTCAGTTTCGATGTTCACATTTACCTCTTGACATTATAGTGACAGGTTCATTCATTATAGAATAGAACAAGCGCTGACAGCTAGTCAACTACAATTTAATTACTTCTGGTTTTAATTAGTGAGAATGGCAGACTCATCGGGTAATTTGAACAACTTACCAAACTACGTCTTCCTTGCAGAAGAACTTTACCGTCGAGCCATTTTGAGTTCAGGTAAGCTCAAACTTTCTTTAGCTTCTTTTTATTTTCATCTCTTACTCTTAACTCAACTCATGCTTATCATTCAAGATGTTAATGGCTAGGATGTGATTGAACAAACTTCCGTTTTCCTGAATTCGGAAATGAATTTTTCTTTGCACGGAAGCACATGGAATCTTACATTTTGAGAATGTTGATTTTTGGGCCGTAAGCGTGTCGAAGGGATTAGATTTTAACCAAACGTCAGGCTCTTGTCTTCCCTTGTCTTTTGTATAAAGAAAAAGGAGATGAAAGCCAAGTCTTTACTTTCTCGGATTCTGTTTCACGCCAACGCATTTCAAGAAAGGACAACAAGACTTGCGAAGAAATTAGTAAAAGAAATTGATTTTCTCGGTTTCAATTTTTATAGTTACTAGTTTGATCAAGTTATTACTGTGAGGGTATTGATTGATTGGACGGTCGTTTAGCTCTATTGTTTTACCTGGATTATGAGGAGATGATTGTGCAGGAACGGGTTGGGTGAAAATGGGGATGGTTCTGGCTTACCTTTTCCAGGTAGTACTGGGATGGGGATGAAGATGAGGCTGGGCTGCTGCTATGAAAAAAGTGAATCTGTCTGACTCGGACTAGGAAAAATAATTAAGTAATTTTCTTTTTCATACTGATAAAGATGACTTAAGTGAGAAGTCTTCTTTATTTTTATTTTTTGCTTCTTCTGAGGATGAGAAGGAAGTTTATGATGATGAGGGAGAGGATAGAGATGATTAGAATGAAGAACAGGTTCTTTTCATCTTGCTTATTTTCTTACCTCCACCTCGCACGTTTTTCATCCTCTTAAGAATTTTAAGGCATGGGGCCTTAATTTTTCCTCTCAACTTTTCTCCTAAAATATTTTTATGATGATTGGTTTTTCAATTTCTCGTAAAATTATACAAATTGGTCCTTGGGTTAGTTTTTGGCTGTTTTTAATTTTTCCGAAAAAATGTCCTAACTCGGTTGTGACTCCCCAGTTTTCGGTTGGTGGTAGGTATTCCTTCAACTTGTGAATGAATGGCAGATCAGAGGTCCTACCAACTTTTTCAAGTTTAGTGGCTAGCTGTTTTCACTAGCCTTTAAACTAATAAAAAAAGCTAGAAGTATGCGACAGGACGAGGATGATTTTGGATTAAAGATTGAAAAAGGGAGGATTTTCTGGAGAAGGGACGAAATTCATCATGATTCATGATGATAAGTGAGGTTGAGGCTTTGCTTAATAACTGGTTTCGCCCTTTCCCAGATTAGAGGCAACGCATAGGCCCTTTTACTAATCACGATATCCACAGCGAGGGGAGCAGGAAGAGGCTTCCAGCCGTCGTCTCATATATGCTATTCCTAATAAACTTGCTTGAATTTCAATTCAATTTCAATTTATTTTTATTCAAGTCTAATAATTATTGTCCTTCGGTTTTTCAGCTGAAGCGGAAAGCCACGCTGCACTTTTTTAAACGAGGAAATTTTTGGATACTGTCTATTCCTGGAAAAATATTTTGGCAACGCAATATCCGAATTTTGCTTACCTTTTGATTCACGATTAAATTCAAGTGATCGGCCGTGGAAGCGTGAAAGCAAAAATCTTAATTGATTCTAACTACAGCTTCTGATGAGAATATCCAATTGGGAAATTGAACGAGAAAATTGAGCCTAAACTGCCCGCCCTCCCCTAAATATTTCCTAAATTACAGAATTATGATATTTAGCTTATATTTCCTTTTGGCAGCTGCTGAGCGTTGGAATGAAGATAATAATGATAATGCCTGAAGAAGGGGGGGGGGGGGGGGGGGGGGAGGGGGTCCTGGTGATGATGAGTGTAATTTTTCTAAAGAGCGGCAAGGAGCCTAGCTCCAATTGGCTAAAGGAAGGGTGGGGGCAGGTGTTATGATGGTTATGAAGGACTACACTCCTCAGATGATTTCCCTTGAAGTGTAATGGAGTTGTCTTGAGTTGATTACTTTTGTCTTATTAATTATAGTCCTTTTTCTTATTATTGCGGTAGTGGGGGTGCAGAAGAAGAAGCAGATGGTCCCTTTAAATCATTATCCAAGTGTAGATACGTATTTTACGGCTCCTGGGTCAGAGCCACCACCCCAATTTACACGCCACTCAACTCTCCTCGCTCGTACCAAACGCCTCGGCCCATCAAAAATCAGCCCAAAAAATCTTCCTTAATTCCCCGACTACTGATCCGGCCTTAGGATTCCCATTTTAATTTCGTAAGGCGAATCCACACTAACGCACCGCTTTGTTTACGGTAAAAAATTTTCTGAGCGTCTCACCCCCTCTTTTCCTTTGAAAATTGAGCTTTTCTCCGAAATTCGAGTTTTTTAGCACGCAAGGGATAGCTCAAGGATTCCAAATTCCTCTATGCTGTCTGATCTCTGTGTTCATAAGACTGCAGTTGGTGTAGTATGGAGGGGTAGAATGGCTTTACTTTTTTCAGCATTTCACTGCCTGAGTGAAATAAAAATATCCGTTTTTTGTAATCCTTTAATTACCTCTGTAATTACGTTTCTCGTTTAACGCTTCGTTCTGCTTCTTTGAATCTTTTAATTCCATCACGCTTAAATCCTTTTTTTCTCTGAGTAGGTGCTGCAACGGACGAAGGATTCTTTTTATCAGTGCAAATGAATGAATGGCCAGCCGAATGAATTTACAAGGGTTCAGACGTGTCACACCAAAATTTCCACCACAATGACACGTAAAACTATGAATCCAAGCTTCCCTCGATTCGCTTTTCAGTTTTTTCGAGATTTTACCTCCTTTTTTACCAGTTACTGTAAATCTGAATATAGATTTAACTATGTATGTAAAATTTGGCATTCCTAAGGAATCGTTGAAAAAGGTCGAGTTTTCGGATTGAATACACAAAAAATCGTGATATTGCATTTTAAGTCTCCAAAACCTTGTTGATTCCTAGTTGTTCGATTCTGCATGATCTGCAGTAGCACAATTTTCTTGATTTCTGCAAAAAGGACTTTTCTCAACAGTGCTCCGGAATGCCAAGTTTTATATGTTAAATTCCCGTATAGGGTTTTCTGGGTCCATAATTTCGAAAAACCGAAAAGTGCGTGAACTGAATTTCAGTATAAGTTTTTTAAAATTTCGGAGTGATTTATTGTCGCATGCCGGAACTCTGAGTGTGACACGTCTAAGCGTTCCCCTGTCAGCAGATCCTTCGTCTGTCTGAGAATTTATCAATCGAAAACGCGGAATGAATGAATTCAGCTTAATTTGCTATGGGAGGAAAATATTTGTGTTCGACTGTGTTTTGGAGGGTGAGTTTCTCACCTGTTGCTCCTTGGCCGTGGAGTGGCGTCTGTTGGAAATTCCATTGTGAAATTGGTCATAGAGACAGGTGAGAGGGTGTAGTTGTAGCCTGAGTGTTAAAGATGAGCGTGAAGGAACAAGGGAGGACTCTAATTTAAGTCTCTTGTTTTTCTAGTAGAAAAGAAGCTGGAGAGAATTGATGAGCTTCATGGCTCTCTCTCCTTGTTTCCATTGGCCGTCGTCATCCTTTGTCTCTCTCAATTTCTCCTGGTCGACACTTAAACTCCTTCTTCGTGTAAAGACGTAAAACTGTCAAAAGAAACCGTAGGATTCGAGGGAGGGTAAAAATGGATCTTCTGAAGACACGTTGAGATTCTTCTCCTGTTTTCCGTCTTTTTCGTCGGTAGGTTGATGGGCTTCTTCTTTCTTTATGACCCTATTCCTCCGTTCTTGTCAAAAAACTGATCTTTTTCAAGTTAACTTTTATGTCTTGGAGAGACTAGAGGATTCATTTCAGCAAGGTAACAATTACGGAATCCCAGTCTCCTCTTACCTTTTTACAAGATTTCTCCATTGTCTTTTTAACAAGAATCTTCCTTTTTACTTGGCTTCTCAAACTTCTCTATCAGCTCCTTCTTCTGCTCTTAACTTGACAACTCCCTTCAATTAGTATTATGAGATGAGAGTATGCTTCATTCCCTTCAAAACGTTCGTTCTTCATGTTCGATTTATACGATGAAAATGTGGTCGACGATCGTATCAGGAATTTTACAGCAGTTGCTCTGATTTTCACAAGGGAACATTGAGAGGGCTTGCAACCAGAATTCCGCGATATCGACGTCTACCACTCCGAAACGGCGAGAAGCTTGGATCCTGGGAATCTCTCGATGCATCTTTCGGTTTTTCCGAAGTCGGAATGAACCCCTTTAATTTTTTAGGGTTTTTGAAAAATTCTATGGGGATGTAAAAATAATGTAAAAATATTCTATGTAAAAATTGGTAAGGGAGAAAAAATCGATCGTTGATTTCATCATTGAAAAAAAATCGAGCGTTGCAGAAATCTAGAAAATTTCGTTACTGGGTCCGAAAAAAACTGAGTTTTTGAATGGTGCGACCTCCTTAGGAATGCCGAATTTTACATGCCGAATTCCATAAGGATGGAATTGTGTCGAAAATCCCAAAATCGAAATTGTGCTGGGTTAGTTTCAGGATCCAAGTTTCCCGTTATTCCAGGAGTGATGCTGCAGCTTCTTTGCATTGAGATTTTCGGTGCTACCAGGTTTCAACGTTCTCTGGTGAGCTTGGTTCGTAATGATTTTGATTTCTAAGTTAGAAAAAGTGGAAGCTGTCAGGAGAACTGGACGGTGGTTTTATTTCCTGTAGCTGAGAAAGACAAAGGATTTTTCTTCCTGCTGGTCTGGATGGTCAATTAGCCCTTGATTATTTTGTTGAGGAGGAATTTGTATGTATTGACATGATTAGGTTCTTATTTATTTTTTGTGTTTGGTTTAGGGTGGTTAAGGGCGTGTAAGCTCATTGCTTTTCGTTTCTGCGGGGGTGGAAATTAGGGATTTTAGATTTTGAGATCAAGTTGGATCAACTTCTCCTACTATGGGAATATTCCCATAGTATAGGAGAAGTTGATGATGGAGAAAAAGAACAGGATTCCTGATTCAATTCCTCCCTAATCGTATTGGAATTGGTTCATTTTCTTCAACTGCCGGAGTGACAGATGACATGTGTAAGTCCGTCTGTGGCCACTTTAAGCGGATCTTTCTGTCTAAAGCCTTTTACCGCTTCAACTGGATGAAAGAGGTGTAGGGGGTAGGAAGCTTTGCGAAATCCGCCTAAGACTCGATTGTCTGAAAATCCCTTCTGTTGGATCTGGTTCTCTGGCTCTATTTACAAGGATTTTCAACTATTTATGTCACTCCTATTCTCTCCATTCCTTTCTACTGTTAAAAATTTAGGAAGCGATTTTTGGATTTCCTATTCCGAATTTTTCCTTTCAGTTCGGAAGTTGATTATTTCGGCCGTTTGAACTGCACTCGATCGGCGGAGGAACTTAGTAAACTGGTATGTCAGGGGAAAGTTCACTAAAGGAAATTTTAGAATTCCAGACGGGATACGTGAATTACAGGTGCGAAAGGGAGAAGGAGGTGGTGCTGGTGGATGATGATTGGGGATTTGATTGAGGTGTGAATTGAGATGTTAGCATCTCAGATTTCTTTAATTTTCTTTGCCTTCTGTTTAGTTAGCGCTTTGTCTCTAATGATCTTCTGGATAGTAAACTCAAGCTTAATCCTTTGTTTGCCTTCCCTTTGACTCCAGATTTCCAGGCTCCGTTCCTTTTACTCCCTTGCCTCCAGTCTTCACGGCTACCAGAGCCTCCTTCCCGTGCTCGGAGGGCTGTGCTTTTCCACACTCACCTCGAATGTCCTCGTCATTTCCAAAGATACAACACCAACGCCATGAGAGCAGGAAGATTTTCTCTAGACCCTGTTTTTCAATGTAATCGGCTCAGAAACTTTGGAATTCATTGGATGAATTTCTCCCTCAGAAATTTTTACCCCCAATTTTTTCATTTTTAGTTTTCAGCACTGGTTGGCGGACCCGAATCTCGGATAGGTGGATTGATTGGGAGGTTCTACTCGATTTCGCTACAAAAATCTCTGCTGACTGAAAATCTTGGATCCTGAAATCTCTGCTTGCAATGCTCCGCTGGATTAAAATCTAGACTAAATGAACTGATTGGCCATTTTTAAAAAACTGCTAAATTTTTTGGCAGATTATGAGCGGGATTGGAGAATTCCACTGTGTGAAGATTCGGGAGGAACCTATAGGATTCCTGGCAATCTAGAAGGAGATGAGAAAATGGTATTTTGGCAAGCGTTGGTTTTCTCATTATCACCGCCATCACGGTCATCACTTCATCTGTGACGGATTTGAGTGGAAGGAGAGGAAGAAGGGGTTGAGCTGGAAGTCAAGTAATGAAAATTAAAGGTGGAACCGCAAACTCTCTCATTTGTAACCACAGACACTCGAGGCGGATAGGAATCCATGTTTCCATTCTTGTCAAGGAGAGAGAGCTGCCAGACATCATTTTCAAGAGACTCATACCTGTAGTACAGTTTTTCATCATTCTGAGGTTAGATGAAGAATAGAATTGACGGATTTTTTTTTCTCAAAGGAGAAAAATAGAATAGAGGAGCTTAAAGGGTTAATTATTGAATAGGAGAGTGAAAACCCGAAAATAGAGTCCAATGAAGATGGGACGCGTTTCAAGGGCCGCTCACTCACAGAGTCCACAGAGCTACATTGAGATCTCTGATTTCTCTCCCTTTGACATGAAAATATGAGTATGACGATGGCGGCATGTGAGCTATGGCAAAGGGTGGGAAGCGACGAGCGTCTGCTACCTCAGAACACATTCTAACCAGAAGAGCATGGACTTTTTATTTATGAAGATGTAAGTGGTTGAGTTTATTCTCTGATTTTTCATCCTCTCATTATTTCCCCTGTGTCAATGGATCTGTTCTGGGATTGTTGGTGGTGATTGGTGGATTAGAAACGGTAGAGTGATAATGGACGGAGGGTGTTTAGGCTTCCCTCGTTCCCTATTTTTTCCAATCGCTTCGATGAATCGTAATAGACTTTGAGAAGAATGGGGAATGAATTTGTAGAAATCCATTAATGGCTATTTAGGGACACAGGGGACGGGCAGAGCTTTTGAATACACGGACAGGCATATAGGGTCGGCAGTCATCCAGTCTTGTTCTGGTCTTTTGTAATTCTGACCTTAGCGTCACCTCAGTAATGTTTTAATTTGAGATTTTTGCAAGGAGTGATTGAAACATTCCCATCATGGACTGCACAGTTATTTCCTGTTGAGTATGGTCGTAAATTATTTTTCAATCAGAGAGTCATCATCGTTTCTCAATTTCTCGTCAGCATAAAATAACAATTTGAGATTAGCAAGTCTCATTTTTTATGAGTCGTGACATATGGAAGGGTGAGCTGTCGACGAGTGTCGCTCATGAGAACCGAGTGTCTTTGACGATTTCTTCCTATTGTTATGAGCCTGGGTGTCAATTTCATGAGTGTTTTGAGTTATGCTGATTTTGAAACGGTGATTCAGATTTGGCAAGAGAACGCTAACCTCTTCTTTAACAAACCGAATTCGATGGAATTCACCCTTATAAATTGCTCAAAATGGTGAGAAAAACGAAGACTCTGACTATTACATTACCCTAATTCACTCTTGTGATTTTTCAAATATTTTGACTCCATTCATTTTTTTGGATTTTGAAAATTCGTTACGGGATTTTACATGTAGAAATTAGAATTTCTAATGGAAAAATAATAATCGACTAAAATAAACTTTTTTCTTGAATACCAGAAAACTGGCTTTTGCGAATTGGATCACATAGAAATGCTTTTCCTAATTATCCTATTTAGCCGTGGTTCGCAATGCTGATAACTATAGCCTACATCTAGATTTAAGGAGAAATCGAACTTTTCAAAGAGACCTTACTTAGAAATGCAAATCTCGCCATGTTGAAACCCATAAGGATTTCCCGAGATCGAAAAAAAGAGCGGATAGCGTCGAAATATTTAAAATGCAGAAGTGCTTCGAGTGAAATTCGGAACTTTTGTTCCCCTTCTAAACTTGATTTTCCCGAATTCGGAATGTTTCGTTTCTTCGCGTTCCCTTGTGAGATTCAGTGCAGGCAGTCAACTCACTTCAAATAATTACAAGAAATCGTCACTCTTATAAACGCTAAAGCTGATAAACTCAAAAGAACTTAATTAAGTGAAATAGTAATAAACTTAATTAAGAATTTCAAAATTAAATAGAATTAAAATTTAGTGCCTCGTATAATACTTTTCTTTCCATAGGAAAAACAGGGGAAAATAGCGGAAACCTTTTCAGCCTCGTGCCTTCTTTCCTTCACTGCGGGTTAAACGTCGAGATTTCTGTAAATATTTGATCTTGTTTTCACTTTCTTTCGGTTAGAACATGGTTGCGGTGTGGTAGGAGGAAAGGAGTCATTCCTTATGCAATTATTTGTTTTCCCCTTCATTCATCTCCTTAGCATAGATGTTAAAGAGGCGACTGTAAATAAAAGCAGCGTCTCGGCTGCAGAAGTATACCTCTAACATTTCCATACTTTCACTCTACTTTGCTACAAATAATGGGAGTACGGGTAAATTAATGGGGCTATTAGGGTATTCTTAAATCTCTTCTCTCTTTTTAATTTCGTTGTTTACATTAACGGCTTTTAAGCAGATGCCTCTGGAATGGTGGGAACACTACACTTATTACTCTAATTTTAATTTTATTAGCTTCTGTGTAATTAGAACCTTATTTAGAACCGTGTGATTTTTAATTTTAATTTCCTTAACGATCTTTTTTGTATGGGTTTATGAGGGTGAGTGGAGGTGGCTGAGGTCAAGGGTCAGGGGCGACTCGTTCCTCCTTAGGTGATTAATGCCTTGGCTTGGTATTTATAGAGTTGGGGTAGGAGGGATGAATGGGGAAGGTGGGATTCTTCATGGTTGATACATGGGATGGCCTATGGAAGTCCTAGAGATAAATGAGATGTAAGGAAAGAGATTAGATAAGGTGAAGTTGATAGATTTATTCTTCCCCTCTAATTTGTTATAGCCTACTCATAATCATTTTCTCTGTTTACATTCAGATGCAGTGAAAATCACTGAACTCTAAAGCAGCCGATCTCGCTTTCCTTGCTCTATCAGAAGAGATTTTCTTATTCAGGGGATTTTTTTCTTTACATTTTTCCACATCTGAAATTTCATTTAGAAGGGACCCCCTCCAGCTCCTGGATCTCTGAGCTCTGGACAAGATTGAGGGAGATAGGGGTCGTCCAACTTGTGGTCTCACTTTTCATATCGTAAAAATGTCAAGGTGTTGCTCTTAAATTATCCAGGGAAATTAAGTGGGTCAGGAATCAAAGAAAAAAGTGACAAGTTTCTTCCGTTTTTCAGAGATTGTCCACTGTAGGTAATTTGGTTGTCATGTTCTCTTGATTTTTAAGTATTTTTAATTACGAGTATGTTCCATCCCAAATTTCAGAGGCTTTAAAAAAAATTCAAGTCAAGTAGTTTAAAATTCGTGGTGCAACAATGAAAACATCCACAAACTGCCTTTTTTTAATATTCTGATTTAACTGGGATATGTTTTTTGGCTTTTATTTGGGGTGAAGGAGGAGCAGAATTTATGAGAAGGCACGCTGCACTGCCTGCATTTGCAGTCTTCTGACGAGGTTTGAGAACGTTATAAGGTTTATCCCATACCGATTTTGATTTTCACATTTTCACTCCAGATAGAGGGGAAAGTAAGTTAGCGTGTTTTCGGGTTTTCTAAAAAAAATTTGACCATTGGCGTATGCAAATGACGGACAGTCTAATACCAGAAAATTCAAGTTAAAAACTTAGCGACCTGCGATTGTAGGCTTTTTAAATAAGCCTAAGGATTTGGCTCAGAGGCCCATACATTTTTGTTAAAATGTATGCCTTTTAGCAAAAATCCATACTATGGGCCTCTAAGCCGATTTAAAAAAGCCTTCAATCGTAAAAGTCTCTATTAATGGCTTGAAATCTAATTTTTTTCAGCTAAAAATTCGTTGGCTCCGGAAATCAAGTAGATATCATCGGATTCTCTAAATTACCACATTCTGCGTAACTTAGCATGTCTGTATTAAAAAAAATGACTTTTTCGGCGATAAGTTCCCCTAAAATTGTCCCCTAGGAATTTCTGGAAATCGAAGAAAAATTTAAGGGAGACGAATATTTCGGAAAAAATTAGAATTGAGTCGAGTGACGCTCGGAATTTTATTTTCCCATCGTCTGGAGTGATGAATTTAAAATCAACGAAATATAGTGTCGGAGAGAGATCTTAACGTTCCCTTGTGAGAATCCATTCTTTCCCTTCTGAGAGCTCGAGGAGCTGAGGCTTGAGGGACGAAGTCTCTCCGTGTGTCCTTTGTACTGGTGATGGGGGTGGAGGTGGTCGAGGTTGTTCTTTGGCTTTTCTATACCGTGGGTCTCCCTGTGAGGCGGGTGGATGCCTTTGGAATTTTGTTTTTGTAGAATTGAGATCTTAGGACCGCAGGTCAAACCGACCCCCTCATAAAAACCATCCGTTGAATCCCTTCTTCCCAATACTCAAAAGAGTCCCATTCATTTCTTACTCAATTCCAATCCGAAGAATTGCTGTTGACTTTTTGACTCAAT
>JABASM010000638.1:0-20355 GCA_019776545.1 Brachystomella parvula
CCCCCAGCTTGGTCTTTTCGTTCGAAAAGCTCGTAAAACCGTGTCAAATTCATAAATCAGATTCAACACTACACTCATTTAAACACTCGTTTCCATCTTTCGACACAGCAGCTAAGAAATGCCGGACTAAAGTCATCCGAAAATGAAAAATGGTAGAAAAACAAAATTGGGGTGAATGAACTCTGCAGTAACCAGCGAATGAATGAGAGAGGATGGCCAGTACTGTTTAGGCCTAGGCACTGCTGATAAAATACCCCTACTTTTTGGACTACTCTGAAAATTAGTGCATAGTATATGTGTATGTCTGAAGCATTCTATGCAACTTTTTCTTTAACTTTGCTGAATCTAATAAAAGCCACTACACTTGACCATCCTGAGCGGCAACATAGCAGCGTTGGACTGTTAAAACCGGGGGGCGGGAGTGTAGTTTTATCCTGGTTTAGACCATGGTTTTAACCAGGTTAAAACCACTAGCATTTTGAGGGTGGATTAAACCATAGTGGCTAAAACTAAAAATTATTTAAAATCATCTGAACCGGGAAAAGCGAGATTGGAATTTTCCAAAATTTTGCATTAGAGAAATCATTCTTGCGCTTTTATAAATTCGGCGCAGCGAATGATCTCGACAAAAAAAGCTTGAATATCTTCTTTCCCCCTAGTCTGGAACTAAAAATGTACAGAGAAAGCCTTTTTTCAGTTTCAGCCGGTTTAAACCAGTTTAGCCGGTTAAAACCGTTTTTCCGGTTTTTTCCAGGCAAAGTAGTTTTAGCCGGATAAAACCCCAACGCAGCAACATAGTCATCAGTGGTCGGGCTTAGGCTAAGCAGTGAATGACCTTTGACCGCCTAGGTCTAGATCAAAAAGGTCAAGTATGGCATATATTTTAGAATCGGAAGACCAAGCTTTTAAAATTGACTTAACAATAGGTGAGGTGAGAGGTAAGGATCGGTGAGGTCATCGGATTGACCTCAGATGAACTCAAAAAATTTCATTTGAAAAAGTTTTATGCTTCAGAAATTTTATGCTATGTATATTAATTTTCCGGGTAATCTGCAAAGGGTAGGGCGGATATTCACCAGCGGAATTGGTCGTCCTTTGAATTTTCGGTTTTGGTTTCAGCAATTATTTTGTACTAGTTTTTTGCCCGAAAAAATCTCAGCAGCTACAAAACTTGTCTACAAAGAGTGTATAGCGAATAATGAAATACCGTCTGGTTAATTATTAGCGCTTTTAGGGTATTTCAGCTCCATCGTAACCGAATTCTGTTAGTTCAAAAAATCAACAACCTTTCTTCTTGCACACCCAAGGTTGGTGGACGGGGAAAGAAACTAGAGCTAAACAGGTTATGTCATAACTCAGTTATTTTGTTTTTCACAATTTTTCACTTTTTTTTTTGCTCACAAGTTTCCCTCGGTTTCCATGCGAATATAAGAATTTAGATGCACATTTTTGTACTAGCTGGGAATGACTATGATTAGGAATTACCGTAAAATTCCAACTAAACGCACCCTTCCAATTAACTGCATCCCTCTCTAATAAGCGCAGCCCATTTTTTGGCTTTTCGCCATAGAAAAAAAAAACACTATGCGGCCTTAACTCAGTTTTTAGTTAAGAATCGACTGCAGAAAGTAATTTCTCCATATTCTAATTGGTTTGATCTCAGGAGGTCAAACCTTGAAGAAGCTTATAATCCTTCTTTCTCCCTCGCCTGGAACAAAAAATTGGGAGAGGAAGCCCTTTTCAGTTTTGGCCGATTTAAACTTTTTTTTAAGGTTTTTTTTTCAGCCAAATTGGTTTTAGCCGGATGAAACCCCAAGTCTAACTGAGGATAGCAGGCTGAAAGTCGTACCATGGCCATTTTTCTATGCTGCACGAACTTCTGGATTTTGAGGAATGCGAAAAAACTGTATACCTGAATCTGAATACTTTTTACGCTTTTCGAAAGACAATTGAGAACAAAACAGACGACCATTTTTCGGAACTTCAATAATTCATTTGAACGAATTGAGTCACAAAAAGAAATGGTGATCCAATATTTTTGAGTCACAATATTGTTTTTCCTGTTTTTTTTCAAATAGTCGACTTATGACATAACCTGTTTACGGCCTTTTTTTTCGTTGCCAAGTCCACCAACCTTGTTGCACACCAGTCTTCAATACTCTTTTAGCAGCACAAAATTCCACCAAAGGATCCAACAAGCCCCTTTTGACTTCTGTTATACTCTTACCATTCCTAATTTTATAGGTTTTCTCATCAGAACTTTTAGAAGGGATTCGTGGGCTGAAAGTAGAGGTTGGCTTTGATGTGACAGTGGTCCCTGGGTCTGTTTCTCCTTCGTTAAAGGTTGTCGCCTCTGAGAGTAAAGTAGTCGATTCCGTCACGCAATCGGCCACAGTCGTGGGTCCAACAATCTCAATGTGCCGGTTGCTGTCGCCACCTCTCTCCACCAGTGGGAAGCTCTCCTCCATGGCGTAGGCCCCTGAGACGTACTCCTTTGACTCAGACTCAACTTTTTCGTCTATAAAAAACGAGGGACTTAAAATCAAACTTATTTTAACCTTTTTCACAGTTGAATCTTACCTGAAAGAGTGTCTTCCTGTGCTACATGGTCTTTCCCATAAAGATTATGGGTTGGTTGGGTTGTTCCAGCTTCTGCTTCGTTCTGGTTAGTTGTTGGGAAGGGAGTAGTGGTTGGAACTGCCTTCTGTGAAATTAGCTTCGACCATTGAACTATAGGTTTTGCAAAATAAGTTTTTGAATCAAAGCTGGCTTGAGTTGTGAGTGTTTCTTCCTGAGCCGTTTCCTCAGGGTTGACTGTGGTTGGGCTAGGAGTCGTTGTGGGTGAAGTTGATCGCTGGACCCAGTATACCGGGGCTGGAGAATAGTAGAAACCTCCTTGGGCCCATACCTGTTCCGGAGCTGGATTCTGCTGGAGGTTTTGCTTCCTTGAATCAGGCATGATCCAGTGCTGGTTATTTTGGCAGTTGACAGCTGTTTGATCTTGATTCTCATTAGTGGCTGCAAGGACAGGGCGGTGAATGGATTCTTCTTGAAGCCTATAGACAGGGATCACTCTTTTCATATCTTCTCCACCCTCACTCAATGAGTTGGAGTCTCCATGTCCTTGTTGGTGGATCTGGATTTCTTTTCCCGAGTTGAGGTCAAAAGCGATTGGTCGAAGGACTCTCGGGTTTTCCTTGTTCTCATTGACAGGAATACTGTTAACATAGATGGTCTTGGGGGTGTTTTCTGTGTGATGGCTGTGTGTGAGAAAAGAGGTCCGTTGTGCGTGGTGGAGTGCGGAAACAACAGATGGCGGGAGTGGATCGTACTGAGGCTGAGATTGGAAGTAGGAAAATTTTTCTGAATTTGAGGGTTTGTCCTGTTGACCGTTGGGCTGCTGGCGGAATGATGATGAAAAGTACTGAGGGTTTTCTGCCGAATTTTGGGACCCGACTACAAATAGTGGAGCCCTGGAATTGGCCACCTCTGATTCTGAAACTGGTACTGGCACTGGGAGAGGGACCAATGTTTTCTTCTCGCTCCTGCTTTCTTTCCCATTCTGAGCCCCTGCTTGACCTTGTTGTGAATTAGTGAAGAGGTGAGTGATGTCGTATTGAGTGGCTGGATGAACTTCATATCTCCCGCCTTGGTCTTCATTCTCCCCACCGGAATTTCTCAGAATCGTCTCAATCGTCTGAACTTCTACTTTCACTGGACCGGAAGAAGGAGGGTTGGACGGTGTCTCAGTTTTAGGCTGCTCATTTTCCTTTTTCTGAGACTCAGACACGGCGAGTTCTTTCTGAGGGGCAGGAGTCGGGTATCCATCTTGAGCTCTCTGCGCAGGTTGGTAGCCCTGGTCAACGAATCTGTAGCCCTGGGGTATTTGGAGAAGATTCGGAATTGTGATTTGCTGTTGCTGGGAACTGGAAGGATCCTCACTGTTGAGTACCGTAGATACTGTGAAAAAAGACGAGGATGGAACAGGTGCTGATTGCTGAGGTGAGGGTGATCCGCCTTCGGTCGCTGGTTCTCCGGTTGGAAAATGTATTTGAGTGCCTTCATTCTTCTTCGCCTCTTGGTTGATGTGGTTGAGAGTGAGAATCTCTTCCTTTTCTTTGCTTTCTTCTGCGTAAGAAGCGAACAACTGCCCAGTGGTCCGTGGTGGGATGTAGGTTGGAAGTGGGGCAGGGAGATTTCCTTCTTTCTGGGTGGACACAAAAGGGCGAGGATAAGGTGATGGCTGTGGTGGGGTGTAAGGACGATTGGGTGGGACTGGCTTACTCGGTATGCTTTCATACCCACCGTTGATTGTACTGTACTGAGGCTGCTGGGGCGGTTGCTGGTTGACCTGTTGCTGCTGGGGCGGTTGCTGGTTAAAGTGTTGCTGCTGAGATTGTTGCTGATTTTTAAAGTGCTGTTGCTGCTGCTGCGGAACTCGGTACTTGTCATTAGAAGAGGAAAATTCAATCTGGCCTGCTGGATAACCTGGTTTTGGTTGCCTCTGATGGGGCTGTCCGTAGTATTTGTCCCTGCTGCTCGTTTCAATGAACTGAAACTGATGGTGCTGAGGAGGTACGAAATTCGGAGTGTATTGGACAGAGGGGGACGGACTGTAATTAGGCACAGCATGGAGCGGGACTTGGTTAATCAAAACAGTCCCTGACGGCCCACGTGCTGGTATAATCGGAACCTTGTAGCTCATTATTGGTTGGCTGTGAGAAGCGAAGGGTTGCCTTGCTGAGGGTGGAGGGTAGTTGAATGACTGAGACTGACTATGTTCCTGGTAAATTAACTGAGCCGGCTGAATGGAGTAATGCGATGCTGCCAATATTGTACCAACGGTAATCGGAGCAATATTTCTAGGATCTCCAGGATGGGCCGGATGCTGCGGTTGGTTTTGCTGGGTCGGGTACCTCACCGGTTGAAGAACAGTAGGAGGGGAATGAAATGCTGCTTGGAATTGACTTCCATATAGTCCCGGCGGCTTCTGCTTCTGGTTCCCTTCGACTGGTTTAAAAGCGTAAGGGGGCTGTGGGACGGTTTGAGCGTTGACAGATGAAGCGGAAGGCGTTCTTGGGACATCAGAAGGTCGCTGTGGCTGTTTTGGTTGCTCGTAAGGGATGACGATCGGTCTGCCATAAATTTGAGAATTTTGTGCTTCATTTTTTGATGCTCCGACTTGATTCTGGGCTGGAGGTGCGGCGAATGGGAATGCAAAAGGCTTTCTCTTCCCTTCATCAGGGTCTGGGCCGAGGGCATTAATAACAACGGTGTTTCCAGGCTGACGAGTAACTTCAAGGTGCTGATGGACTGGATATTCCTCGATATTTATGGCCGGACGATTTCCTTGCTGTTGCTGCTCTGCGGTAGGTTGAGGTTGTGGAGACGGTGGTGGTGAGGAGCCGGCCTGTTGGGGTTTCTGCTCCTGACCTGCAACGGGAGTCCAAGGAAAACTTCCACAAGCCTGGCATAAGGAATCTGGAACTTGGAAGTTTTCTTGACCTTGGGAAGGTTGGGCATCTTCAGAAAAAGGCCGAAGGGCATTGTAGGGGGGTGGGCCTGGTCGGTTGATGATCTGGAAGGACGGGACATCTTCTACTCCACCAACTTGACCACGAGCCGATACCAGTCTCTCTCTCCTCAGAAATTGTGGAAAGAAAAAGGATTGGACAGAATGACTCAGAAGAAGGGCGTGAATCAGAAAGATCCAGGAAATCTGGAAAAAAAAATAAGAAAAATTGATTGAAGATTAGTTTTATGGCAGATTTTGAACAAACACCTAATTAAAAAACTTTGCAAGCTAACTTCAGAAAGAGAAAACTGCATGTTTCCTACTTATAATTAATTAGGGCTGGGCACGAGCCGAGCTTTTGACCTCTCCAGCTCGGCTCTTAGCTCGGCTCGGCTCTTGGCTCGTTTATGTAAATTTTCACAGCTCGGCTCGGCTCTTAGCTCGCTTTATTTAATTTTCCATGGCTCGGCTCGGCTCTCGCTTGGCTCGGCTCGCGGCTCGCTCAAAAGCTCTAGAGCTGGCTCTAGAGCTTATTTGGGCTGACTTGTCGAATTTCTGCACGTTTTTTGGAGGAAGTAAATTGAGGAGGAGGGTTACTTTTAGCACAGGGAGTGAAGAGGAGGAGAAAGAGGAGTGATGAGGAGGAAAAAATCGGGGATCCATAAAATTGCAATTTTTGCTTAGAACAAACAACAAATCGAAAACGAACTGTCCAATTTGAAAGGAACATCATGCATTTACCGTGCATTGACCTTCCCAGCGATTGCCGCTACTACTTCCTCCTGAAAAGAGCCTTTCTCACTTCGAAGAAACAATTTTAATCAGACTGTTTCAGGCGTCATGCGCCGATGCTAAGGAATTACGAGTTTAGCAGCACCGAAAGGCGCTCATTTCGAACTCCAGCACTACTTGTCGCAAGAAAATCTTTAAATTAAAAGATTTCAGAAAGCTCGAGCCCGGCTCGAGCTACCAAATGCTCAGCTCGAGCTCGGTACGAGCCAGCAGACGCTCAGCTCGGCTCGGCTCGCTAAAAGCTCGGCTCTACCCGCAGCTCGGCTCGTGTTGCTGGAGCCAAGAAAACTTTGGCTCGGCTCGGCTCGGCTCGAAGCTCGCTCGAAAGCTCTAGAGCTGGCTCGGCTCGTTGCCCAGCCCTATAATTAATTTTTTACGCACCTGCTACAAATGAACTGGGTCGCAGGAAAAAAAATACAAGGAGTGACCGACCTCTTAACTATTTCTGTACGGGGGGCAGCAGGGTTGATGCTGCTGATAGCCGATTTGTAAAAGAATACATTCTTATAATTGTTATACGGAGATTCGTCACGGATGAAAGAAATTATTTTTGGGTGCGGACAGAAAATATTTATGACGGAGAGACGACTGTCGGATGCTCTTTCCTTGTAGAGAGCGATGACCCACTAAAAATATGACCTCTTCTTCGGATTGATTTTTCTCAGATGCATTTTCCGAGGTTGATGGGGGGTATTTCCTATTTACCTGGTAAGAAGATCTGAGAAAATGCATTCGCAGCTCTCTCTAATGAAGACTGCTCAGGCCAACGAATCAATCCCTCCAATTAAACTTTACATAATTTAACCAGATGAAGAAAACGTGATCAGTGTTAATAATAAAAATTTGAGCCGAGAAAGTTTTCTCAATTATGATGAAGAAGAAGAAGAAGATTCTTTGAGGGGAGAAGACGAAGGAAAAATAAAATCAGAGGCTGTCGCCTTCGGTAAGAAGAAGAAGTGGATCCTCAGCATCAGCATCCTTAAAATAGGCACAGGTGAGAAATTTGAGGTGATGCTAGGAATCTCCGAGTGCCAAGAATATCAATCAATCAAGTTAAACACAACAATGAGTCTCCCGGCAGAGTCCTCAGAGTCTCAACTACATCTCTGCAAACAACACAATGCAAAAAACCCAAACGTAAAACCAGGAGGGCCATCACATATCATTTCTCATTCATTCACTTCAATTTATGTCTCACATTTTTTTCCATTATTCTCAACGCCTCCGCTTCTGGCTCTGTTTCACTTAGAGCATGATTCCCTAACTATATACCTTTAATTAAACTAATTAAAATTGACGTGAGCCGTCAGTGCCTCTCTTTTCACGGAAATTTTTAATTGGGCTTCAAGTGAAATTTTTATTTTTTTCAATAACCAGGGCTAACGGAATCAATGCAATGGAGAAACGTGATCTGAGACAATGAGCCGGTGATCTTCAAAGTAGGAGAGAGGGATATCTAATTCTAATATTGTAAATTCCACCTGATTGAAAATCAGAAGAGGTAGATGGGTTTCAAATTTGTTTTCATCTGAACCGGAGACAAATTTTTGAAAGTGAGAGTGAGCACGGTAGTAGAATTTCCAATTAAAATTATTTTAAAATAAAAATAGAGACATGGATGCCGAGGGAGGAGAATATTGGCTAATTAAGTTTGGGATGCAGCCCCCGTCATTCTTTTCCTTCTGAAGATGATGATAATGAAGAAATCCGGATCCTGAGATCAGAGACTCTTTTCTGAAGGGGTGACAGGGCGTCTTTCTAATTGGCAAAGACTTTGTTAATTATTATTAGTAGTTACTGAAGTGGAGATGGGGTAAATGTGTCAAGTGGTTCGGAGGGGGTCTCTTTTGACAATCATTAACACCCGACTGTCAAATGCACAGTGTCCCAGTTCCAAATCCTCTATACTTCTACACACTCACTCGCAAAAATCTCACCCTTGTAAGAATAAAAATTCACTTTCCACGTCCACACGTTCCCCATTTTTAATTTCTATGTATCCGAATCACGTAGGGAACCTATGTGGCTTGAAATAAGTTAAACCTATGTGGCTTGAAATAAGTTAAAAATTATAAGGGTAAGGATTTACGTAAAAAAAAGTGAGTGAGACTCAGAGATGACAATTGCGAAAAAATGAAGAGGCCTGCATAATTGAAGGTTTTGGAATGATTTGGTAAGGAGTAATGGACCACTTTGTGAAAGAAGGAACTGCATCCTGCGGAGATACTCTCCGGAGGGGGCTCTTGTCTTCGAGCAAGATGAGAGAACCTGTGTAATGAGTCCATTAGCAGATAAGAGAGGCGAATAACTTTTAAGAAAAAGACATCATTTCACGGTAAATTCTTTTTCCTTTCTTACAAAATCAAAATCAGTTTAAGGAAGCGACAATCTAATTTTTCATTTTTTCAAAGACATTGTTACTTTGATCTGAAGCTTGCTTTCTTTTTAGAAAAATCTCTACAAAGGTGTGGCAGAGTGCGATACCCATCTTCAATTCCAATAAGGCACGTTTCCAATTAGCATTTTTGAATGTTGGAGAAACCTTAGATTGATTGAGGAAGCGTTTCTAGCGAGAATCCAAATATTTTCTTAAGCCTCTATGCTAAATTTAGGTTGCTTGATGTAAACTGTGGAAACGCTGCCCCATTTATAGCACTACCTCCAAAAATAGTTTCTTTTTTAAGGGAAAGGTGTGAGAATCGTTCCTTAAGATTGTTTGTCTTTGGTAATTGCGCGGAACGCCGTCGTGATAGGGTGTAGCTTTTCTACATTTTAGTTTCTTGAAGATGCGTTTTCCTGGGAGCTACCACCGTCCTGACAAACTGAAGGAGGTCGATGAGTTTCTTCCGGAATTAGCCATTATCTAATTACTACTTATCATCATCACTCTTTTTTTTTCTTCACCTGAGAAGAAGAGTGACACCCACCCACGGCCTATAATACCGAGTCCCTACCCCTAAATACACCTCTCCACCTGTCAATTTAGAAGTTAGGAAAAATTTAGGAGAAAATTCAAGAATATCTTTTCAGATTTGCCATTGTTGAGGAGTTAATTCCCTGGTAGCTACTCAAAGAGTAAAAAATGATTCAGTGGTATGATAATAATAAGGAAGACATGATCTTCCCATTGTTGTCTCTTTCCCATAATTCACTTCTCCATCTCAAAGACCTGGGCAGATAAAAAAAAAAGTTCCCCTTTCTCCACAATCAAATCTCATCCAACAACTTTCACTCGTTTTCTTCACGGCCTTAAAGACCTCTCCCACGAGTTTCCTAAATGAGATCCGAGGTTAAGAAGGATCCTAGGCTCTGACCCTCTCTGCGATTATGATTAGCGGTGAGAGGGCTTCCCATTGTTTACAATAGCTACTTTCTTGATTGGTTATTATTAGTCAAAGGAAAATAGGAAAAAACTGATGGACTATTGGCTAGTTGACTAATGATCCTTTTGTGTACCTACAGGAAGAAATCGGCGGGAGGTAGCCGAAAAGTCTTTAATTTCTAAGAGTGACATCCCAAACATCAGAAAACATCGTTAGGCCCATTAACTTTCTTGTAAATGCATTAAATGTGAGAAACATACATTACAGGAAATTAGCCAATCAGCGGAAGGGAAATTAATCAATTTGCAACGCAAACTGTGAATTTTCTCATTTTTAATTTTCACTCTCTGATTAAAAACAGACCCGTGTCTATTACGCTTAGAACAAAAAAAAATTGTAGGAAAAAAAGAGCAACGTTTTTTTAAAAATAATGCTCAGGAGTTTTCTTTCCCTAGCTCATTTTTCAAACTCTTCATAACTTAAGGCTTAAGGGAAGGATATTATTAGGGTGAAGATGTAAAAAGAGTCTGAAAATCTTCAGGTGTGCATCAGAGAAAGAAAAAATTTCTAATTTTACCTTTCGTAACTCCATTGTAAAAAATCTTCGGATTCAAAAGATCCAAGAATCAATTTCAAAGTTCTGGAAGGCACTCACGGAAATACACTTTTAAATAAAGTCCTTTTTTTCTTTTCTTTTCTCTTCTTATAGCTCAAGAGGGATCCATGGAAAAAGCGTGAGAGAATCTTGAGAATTTTGATTTTATTGTTGTGTAGGAGCTCTGCTGGAGTTGCGTGTCTATTGTTGTGAGGAAGGTGTAAGGGCTCTCTTGAGGAGGAAAGAAGCTGAGGATCCTCAGGTGGGGAAGACTCAGTGGAGACTGGACTTCTTAAGACCTGAAGGAATGGAAGAATCTGAAATGCTTTTTAGTTTGAAACGCTAAAACACACAACTTATTCCAAGTAAGAAAGAGAGAGAGAGATGAGCCACCCTCATCTGCAGGGGAACTCCTGACCCACATTCCACCCACTTCATCCCAGGCAACGACTACGGATCCATTCACGCAGATGAATAAACGCATCCTCATAAATAGTATCATCTCAATGAGTAGGAATTACAAGAGGGTACTCATTAAGACCATTTCAAAGAACCTCTGTGAAACTTATTGACTTTCTCCATTGTTCCCTAAATTTTTCTCTAATGGAAAACAACAATGGGAACAACATCCTTCCCTGTGTATTCTACCTCCGTCTCAATGTTTCTCTTCATCTGTCATTACTGATTTAATTATTCCTCGGCAGTCAAGGCAAAAAAGGCAGGCTGACCTTCCTGTATTAGCTAGCATCAAATAAATTACTAACAATGCGGACATTGGGAAGCTTACTGTAGCTTTTTGGTCCTAAAATGCCTCTCATTTCAATTTTCTTGCAGTTTTCTGAAGCTAGAAAAAGGCTTACCTCAGATTTCAAAGATTCATATCAAGAATCTCTCCATCTGGAGCCCTTAAATCGCATTTCTCGAATAAAAATAAAAGTGCAACAAAGAAATTAGCTCCACGGCCTTCGATTCCAAACGATATTTTACTTACGATAAATGAAATTTAAAAAAAAAAGGCTTAGGAAAAACATATATTTAGGAATATGTTTTTTCCAAGCTTATTTCCAGGACTGGAAACCGTGTAAAATAGCATAGAAAAAGCAAACTCATGAAAATATTAAAAGGATTTCCATAGGATTGGCAGGAATTAAAGCCTTTTCCTTGTAAAACTTGTTAAAATGTTCAACTTCAAACTGTTGAAGCCGAATTCCATGTTCTTTGGATATTTTACGACGCGGCGTTCAGTATCCAGAAAAGCTTGAATCATTACGAAACCCGGTTTATTGGTTTCCTCTGGAGTGAGAGCCCTTCTCCTGCCCTTCCTACCTAGAAATCACCTTTGTGGTTTAGGTAATTGCACTTTTCCGTCCTCCGATCCTTCTGAGCCCTTTGACCCCTAGTTTTCATGAAGATGTGCATTCCATATAGAACAAGACAAGGTCAAAGTCTTTCAGTTCTTCATTCAAATATGATTTTTGAATTTTGATTTTTTATGCTTAAACGCTTCAGTTGTTGATGCTCCTTGTTGCAGAGGTCCTGTTTGAAAAAGCTCCATTGTAAAATTATAGGTGGAATTTTATGTCTGTGAAATGGATCTGATGATGAATGTGAGACGTCTGCCGCTGGAACTTCGTGGTTCTTCCTTCCAAACTCGTTTCTCCATTTTCTCTAATTTTTGCCTGGGGTGTGAATTCTTTGTCTTCCTCCTCCGCTCTCCATTGGTTCACTCCACGCCCATCAACAAAAATCTTAAAAGAGAAAGACAAGGATCAAACTTTCAGAGAGATCTCAGAATAAAAGTCTTGAAAATCGAAGACGAGAGAATTGATCTAATTATTCAGAAACTATTCAATTGGAATGACAAGGAAAAGAAAATCCTCCATTTTCATTCATTGTTCTTCTCATTTTCATTCAGTTGGATTCAAAGTCTTTACTTTCATCTCACATTCATACAAAATTCTCTTGGCTCAGGTACCCATCCCGGTAATGAATTTGTTTAGCCGGGCATCGCTTTATATCTGCAGAAACGCGGGGTCTTTATGGAGCTGGAGACACAAACCCAGTCAGAATCTGAAAAAAAAATTTAAAAAAATGATGGTGTTTGGGTTTAAAGTATTTCATTGATAGAATTGATTCAAAGTATACCTGGTCTAGACTTCAATTTTTTCTCAGAGCTCACCCACACGTGTCTTCCTCTGGAGCTATAAGGCCCTGAGGGACTTAATAGGCACCTGCTCTTTTTACATCTTCCCAACATCAGCGAAAAAGAAATGTATATTTGAGTGTAAGCATTCTGGAGTCTCCAGTCATTTGCATGCAGACGTCGTCGTGGATTCCCCTCCCGGGAAACTCTTGGTCAAGGCCCCCATCTCCTTATACACAGGAACAAGAAATGCGTTCCAATTTACGAAGGATCCTTCAGGAAACCTCACTAGTCCAAATCACTCCAGCAGAAAAATAATAACCTCTATAGGCACCCCTTCCCATATGACTTGAAGCTTGGTATAACTGAGATTGATAGAGGTATCCGTCTTATTAATGTCCAACTCCAAAAGACCAGGAGTATACCTTCCATTCAGAACCACTGTCCTGTGACGGGCCAGATTAAAAAAAATGATACGGATCAAATTCAAGGAACCAAGTTAAACCCTCCAATTTTCCAGCTAATCATTCAAAAGCTTATGACTACAAAAAATTATGGAGATCAAATAATAAGGAATAACCCTTTGCTTCCCAACGGAACTACCACTTTGTTTTTATGGGTGAGCAGTGTTTTAATTCAGTTAAGGGAAGCTTTCTTTCGGTACAATTTTTAGATGTTAGGATTTTATTTTTATTTTGTCGAATATTTATTAGAAGTATTAATTACTAGTTTGTCCGATTTCGACCATTTCACATTTTCACCATATCCCCTTTTATAATGCACTAGCTTGAAGTGCCCATGCAAGCACGGGGGAGGTCAGGGCAAAGGTTAAATCCTTAACCTTGAAATTGAAAATGTTTAAAATTTTAGAAATTTCTGAAAACTCGAAAAAAATTTGAAATTTTGAAAATTAGTCATATACGGTCATGGTTTCATCAATAATCTCAGATCAGTTCTTTACAGAAGGGGTATCGTGAAACTTCTTTGCTAAAAATTTCGGCTCAAGCCAAATTCCAGGTATGTTCGTTTAAAAATGTTAAAAACGTAAAATTATAGGGCTCTTCCACCTTTCGTGTGGTGCTTAGCAGATAAAGAACGGCAGGGAATCGAGGGACCAATATTTTGCATATTATTTTATGAGCTGAGCATAGGGTGTGCTAAAGTACCTGATTGACTCTAATGAATGGAGGCGTGTTTTGTCATTGGTTTTGACTGCTGAAAAGCCTAATGGCAAAATAATAAATGGTATTGATTTAGAAAGGGATACAGAAAGTAGGTCCCATGGGAAAAAATTATTTCCATACCTCATACTGTCAACGACCATTTTGTTTCAAGCAGAAAAGTTAATTCAAAAATTCCCACCGAAACAGCCCCTAATCTTTGACCTCAACGGAACAGAAAAAATAAAATAAAAACTGAGCGCTCAGTCCTTCAGCTCCACGCTTTTGAGGTCGGCGACCTCAACTTCTACAGGTATTGTTCTCCCTCATTCTTAAATTGAAAGGCTTAGTGGAAGACGAACAGTTGTTAATTTTTTTTTTCCAAAAATTTTGGTTTCCGTGGAGCTAAAGCAAAAACTGAGTAGAAACCCTATATAAGTCCCCTTTAAAAAAAGATTTTCGACTTTAGATTAACAAAACATCCTTCACTAACCATGCTTTTTTCTTGGATTTTACAGTGGGCAACAAAGAACAGTAGACAAGATAGGTTTCGAGTCGTTGTACCTTAAAATCTATTGACTCGATCTCAGATCGGATGTCGCCATCTTGTTCTACGTTCAATTTGCAATCCCTTTGAAATAGGTACTGTCTAGCAAGCGAAAATAGTAAAATAGTAGCGAATGGAGTCGGTTTTCAGGTGCTCAATAATGACAGTAGAAAAATTCACAATTAGGGTTATTTAAACTAATTAAAGCTGTTTCATAGGATCAAATGCTGGTTAGAGTAGCCATCAATCCCTCCTTAAATGCTACATTGAAGCTAGGGCCGTTCGATCTGAAAATCCGAAGCAGCAGATTTTACTGCCCAGGCTCCACTTAACACATAAAGTGCACTGGAAAACAGAACGTGTGGTACTAAATCGGTCACGGTTGCCTCAGATGACGTCAAATTCATTCCAAACTTCGCAGAGTGCTTACCTAAGAGTTCCTTAGTAGGCCAGGCGGTTTTGCACAGATGAAACTGTCGCCCCTGTTTCTCTTTTATGCGCAGTCCGAAAATTCTGAATTTTTTTGGAGCACTTAGGTAAGGGCTCCAATGCCCTTTATGTGTTAAGTGGAGCCTGGGCAGTAAAATCTACTGCTTCGGATTCTCAGTTTGGACGGCCCCAACTTCGATGCAGAATTTAAGGGGTGATTGATGGCTACTCTAACCAGCATTTGATCCAATAAAAGAGCTTTAATTAGGTTAAATAACCTAATGCTGAACTACTGACCGTCGCGTCGTATTTGGATGTGATCTTACACGCAAACTGATTTTTGTGGAATTAGTAGGAAATGAGAGAAGACAAAAAGGAGAGTTGAATGACCTTTCTCGAACTCGAAGTTTGCGCACAGAGTACCATTACAAGCGGATTTAGGGTAAAAAAGCTCCTTCGTTACCAAAGTTTGTTATTTTAGCGAATCAACAACTGTTCGTCTTCCACTAAGCCCTTCAATTGCTGGAAAAATCTTGGATGGAGCACGAAAGGGAGTGGAAACTAATGGAAAATCATTAATGAGAATTTATGTCCTGTTCCAGGATCCCCTGATTAAAAAAAAACTCGAAGTAAAGATTTGTTTCTAAATCAAAGAATCCGAAACCATAAAAACCATAGAACGAGTTCCTCATCTCCCAAGTAGAAAATCCACACGTGTGCAGGTGGTCCTCGAACAACAGAAGCTTAAGAAAGTGAAAGCGATCATCCTATTTCCTATATAAGTTGCTGAATTTCCTAAAGCTTTTCTGTGTATTTTTTTTACCAATTCTTACCTTGGGAGAAGGGGCGTATTCAAAAATTTCGGTGAGTCATTCGATTGGCCTTTTGATAAATTACAATATTAGGAGATATACAGGTGCAAAAAAAAAATAAAAATTAAGAAGGAAGTGTCATCATCCGGATATGGCTTTTCAAAATTTTGGCAAAATTTCTTCATTTTCCTTCGCTTTGATGCTAACGGTGTTACCCAACGAATCTGGAATATGAGTATACATGGAGGCAGTAGTTGAATAATTCGTCTTAAGTAATAATTTCTTTTCTATGTAAATAAAATCGTATTTTTAAAAATGCAATATAGGAGCTGGGTATAAATTTTTACATTATTCTAATCTGAGTTTTTTTAAAGAAAAATTAATGCAACTTTCTCCGATGTGGAAGGAGGTGTTGCCCAACAAGTAGTTTAGCACATTGCGTACTGCGAAAAAAAAATGACACTTTCTTGTTTTTGTATCGAGGAGGCAATCCGTACCTTCAGCTTCATTTTATCTTCAAAGCCAAGCCGACAACCTATTGCCACTTATCAAAAATTTCAAAAAAAAAACCGCACCCGTTTTTGAAGAGAATATCGCTGTTCTCGATTTCCCAGAATGAAGGTCTCAACAAGAAATTTTCAAAAATCTAAGCTTTAAAGCGGTTGCAGGCACCGATTGCGTACTTTTTAATGTTTTTCAAGGCTGAGTCGACCAGCTTGAAAAAGTTTTGAGCAAATTTCGCATAAGAAAGGCTGTTTTCTAGTACAATGGTGGCATCCAACAATTACCAAGAATTTCGCATCAATATAACAGCGACAGCGAGTAGTAGAACAGCTTGAACAATAATTTTGAAACTCTTGTAGTGAAAACATTCCAAAATATGCGTGCCAAAAATCCCAGGTGTTTTGACGTAGTACTATGCTGCTTAGTATCTCACTTTCGATTTTCCCAGGTAAAGGAGTTTTTCTCAGCAACTCTGCTGACTCTGCTGTATCTCACTACCCCATTCCACGGTAGTCACAATTATTCTCTTCGCCAGTTTCTTCATCAGGCTGGAAGCGTCCTCTTCAAGTGACAAAGCTGGCACATCATGTGTCAGCATGAATAAGAAGATGAAAAAGTCAAAGGGTTCAAGATTTTGAAAGAATTAAGATTTAAAAAACCTGAGGCGTCCTGCAGCTAATAAATTGGTTCCTTCCAAATATTAATTAATTTTCATGTCTTCTTCTCACGGGTTGCTTATCAAGCCACTTTTCATGCAGTCCTTCTGCCTTCCTTATTCCAGAATCCTAGAAAATACGACTCCAACTTTTCAAGTCAAGTCAGTAACCGGTTTGAAATCTGGAATCACACTCTGTGAATGAAACTATGGAAATCTGGGAAGGATGATAGGAGAGACAGACATGAGTCAATCTCATCTAATTTATTTTGTAATTAAGAGATCATTGTATGATAGAGTCCTCTGCTAATTAAATTTAGCCTCCGAATGTGAACTCTTTACGCCCAGCATTCATTCCGGAAGATCCTTCTCCCACAGACAGCTTCTTTAGAAAGAGATGAAGTGTCCCCGAGGATGGCCCGCCAATTAAAGAATGCCCGAAGTCGCGCAGTTAACAGTTAACCTGGGCCGGAGGAATTTTCAGAAAATTCTCCGACTTTCAAAGAACATTCTTCCCAGTTTTCAGATTTTTAAGTTCAGTATTTTCAGAATGAGACGACTTGAAAACTTGGAAAAAAGCTCCCAATACTTCGGACATTCTTTACATGAAGTCGAAGAGGCAGAGAAGCCTCATTTCGCCTCAGAAAAGTAATATAGTACCTCATGGTCTGAGACATTCAGTGGCTGGGCTCGCTTGGCGACACCATTTTGAAAAAATTTTTTCTCTTGGTATAATCTTCTGCATTCCCGCTCAAAACGACGCCACCAGTTATCGTTACAATCCAAAATCTTACTCCCAATAATGTAAAACAGTTTTCCCCAACAATAAAGACAAGCTATCTATCTTTCTTGCATTTCAATCTGAGCAAATTTAGTCCAATGGGCATGATCAGGAGGTAAAATAAGGCTGATACTTTCTTCCCTTCGTTTATTGTCCAGACTGTAAGGGACAAATATTTCTGAGAGTTTAATTAAACGGCAGTGGTCCGTATAGGGGAATGTGACATTGAAACTGGTGAAGACGGAGTCTCCACCGATTGGAAGGACTGCGTTGACTCAGATGGGTGATATCGTTGTGGTGGGAAGAGAGAGTTTCTCCTGGAAACTGAAACAACGGACAGTGCTCGCTTCCTTGGCTTTCGAAATTGCTCTTCAGCCTCCTCATCCTTATAAAACGAAATTTTAGATTACAAGCAAAAAAAATTTGGCCTTAACTGATTCGCTGAAGAACTTACTTCGAAGGAAATCGGAGCGCCTTCTAGTATTGAGGATCGTCGCCGTAATTCCCCAACTAGGTCTGAGAATTCATGCTTGAGGGAATCCAGTCTCGTTCGCCGGGATGGAAGTTCTTCTGTTTCTCTCTCCACGGAAACTGTTAACTGCTGGATCTCTTCCTGTACGACTTGGAGCTTAACGTGTATCTGTAAGATAAAGAAAAATATTAATTGTGGTCCCCGAAAAATAAAATTTATTTGCATTCAATTTTACTTGACGTGTAGGTGGTTGGCTCATATCTTGTGCCTTGGCATTAGTCATTTGTCTTTTGACCCTCCTACTCTCTCCAGGCACTTTACGTTGCGAGAGCTGCCTAGAGAGTTGTGCAACCTTGAGAAATGAACAAAAGAGAATGAATTTAGTAAGTAAGAATTCGGCTGCTGTGGAAAGACAAACCTGGAGATTGATTTCTTTAAGAAGGTGAGATGGGGGCTGTTTGATGGAGGGATGGATGAGAGCGGTGACGTGTATTTGGTCTGCGTACGAAAAAAAAGTAAGGGCAAGCCGGACATCTCCAGGGGGTGGAAGAAAGGGGTAGACCCCCTTGAGTACGAATCCCCCGATCGTGACTACGTTCGTCGGTCCTGCAAGATTTGATACTTGGACTGAGGCCTGGATAGAAAACAAAGAAAATTAACAACTTATAGTCGTAGCCAAGAAAAGTAACGAATGAACCTTGTTGGTTATGGAATCAAGAACAGCAGCTCCAATTGGCTGAGGAAGAATATTCATGAGGATGGAAGTTGTGGCGTAGGCGACAACAGGGTCAGCAGAAGCTTTTACTTCATCAAGTCTCTGTCTTGTGTGCCATAGCCTAGGGATTGCTCCCTCCACTCCGGTCGGAAGTGGGGTAAGAATCGAAGCCGCCTGTCATAAAATCAAAGGCGTTAGCAAAAAAATTCCAAGCTGATGTTGAAAAGCCCTTGCCTTCCAGCCTAGCCGTTTTTTTGTTTTTCGTAATGAAGAGTTACTCCGCAAATCCACCGGAACGATAGCCTGGAAACAAAAAATTCCCAGAGTAAAGTGAAAGCCTCCTGGGTAAGAAAACAGAAAAGTAATCAGAAGGCAGTTGGCTTCGTTTGCTAACCTTAAGGTTCGGAGGATAACGATTTCCTTCTGCCTGGAGAAACTTCCTGAGCCCCCCAGCCACTGCGGAGAGAATGACGTCGTTGAAGGTACTTCGCATGATCTAAGCAAAGCGGTTAGAATTTAATTTTTTGGATTCATTTTTTTCAGTATTCAATTCCGAAAGTTCTAAATGACCTGTTTAACACGGGAGACTTCCGAAATGGAAAGACCGGCTGACCAGCCCACTCTCCATCTTTCTTCTTTCTTTGGAGATGAAGAGGCGGATCTTGGCCATGGGTATGTGAGAGGGTTAATGTCCTTGGGTGTAGTGAAAAGCCAAATGGCAACAGTGAGTGGGCCAACAATAAGGGAACGAAGAAGATTGAAAGTAAAGGCAAGAGCACCAAAGGTTGGTTTGTGTAGAGGATGAAGAAGACCCTGTCTGTCCGCCAGACCCTGTGTCAGAATTCGAAGAAGCGTAGCTCCGTCTAAAAATGTTGAGGGGAAAAAACATTGGCTTCCACTTTGCTGATTTGTTAGTGTGGTTAATACCTGCGAGCGACTGGTGAACCCTGATAAGTATCCGTGATGTATCTTTGACGGGTGGATAGGGTGTGAGAAGACGTACTTCCCAAAGAGGCCTCCCAGGATTAAGTTTCTCTTCAAATAATTTCCCTATGTACTCCTGAACTTCGAGTTCGGATTGAAGGTCGGCCGTTGCAGTGAAAACATGATTTTGTATTGCGAAATCACTATCCGCCTCCCAGACGAAACCTCCGAGACGCGAACGGAGCTTCTGAGTGAGCTGGGGGTAAATGAGTTCTCCGTCGTCTGTTGCGCGAAGGACTCGGGAGAGGAGGAGTGAGCGAAGTTGGCTGAGGCTGATGGTCCCTTCGAGCAAGAGGAGGGTCTGAACGAGCGGTTGTGCAGCGTCTTTTGAGCGTGTACCGATCCATCGCACATCATTTCCTGGGGCAATTCTACAAAAAAGTCACGAAAGTTTATCGAACTGAAGGGAAACCCTGCCGAACAATTTCTTCTTACTTGTTCTTCGGTAAAAGCGGAGGGGGTGTCCTATTTGCTGGAGTGTTTCGAATACGATTGGCGCAGAAGAAGCTAGTGGCTGAAGACAGGGCATGTATGACAAGAAGTGAATACCGAAGGAAGAGAGCGACCACGAGGAGGGCTCCCGTGAATACCAGCAGAGGTATCCCAATTACAATGGCTGCAAAGACAGCGAGTAGTGTGAGGATGAGAGATGTGAAGATATTCTCCTCGAGGGGGTGCTTGAGCCGTGGAGGTGGTGAGGATTTGAAGTGAGGACTTTCGAGCCTGGACGGTTGTACCCCCTCCCTTGACTTCGTCTCCATCTACTCCCCATCCTTCATCAGCATTTCTAAGGGAAAGAAATGTTGATGAAAAAATGGGTATCTGCCGTTGCGTGGGTACCCTAGTACCCATGGGTCCGTCATGGGTACCCATCGCACAACGTCCCAAAAGCCGACCGACCATGTAGGTTGCACATGGGTACCTTCCA
>JABASM010000639.1:0-20345 GCA_019776545.1 Brachystomella parvula
AAGAATGGGGATTTCTCCATGAAGTCTTAATATTTTTGCATAATTCTTTTGCAGCATGAAAGGGCATTGCTTTCTGAAGAGATCGGTACCCCTAACTCCTGGCCACACCCAAAACTGTGGAATTACTGGCCATTTACCTGTCAAGGTCAAGGTCCCACAGGTTTTCCAGGTAATTCCAGGTGAAAATTAACCTTGGACCGCTGGGTTTCCATAAAACTCGACATAAACCCTCTTCAGATGAATTTTCATCGAAGAAGTTTCGAGTTTTACTCAAATCCAGCGGCCCAAGGTTAATTTTTACCTGGAATTACCTGGAAAACCTGTGGGACCTTGACCTTGACAGGTAAATGGCCAGTAATTCCACAGTTGTGGGCGTGGCCAGGAGTTAGGGGTACCGATCTCTTCAGAAAGCAATGCCCTTTCATGCTGCAAAAGAATTATGCAAAAATATTAAGACTTCATGGAGAAATCCCCATTCTTCCAGACCCCTCCAAGATTCCCAGCCAATTCAAATGGGAATATTAGGACGCAGCTCGCAGCCTCTAAACCTCAACCGATCGGGCTGAAATTTTCAAGACATACTAGTTTGAGGTAGTCAAACAGTTTTTAGCCCAGTGCAGATTAAGCATCACCCTAATACTACGTGGACTTTCCCCTCATTTTCCTCTTTCTTGCCGTGCTCATCAGTTTTCACAATTTATTGGACTGCGGTGCCGATTACCTTCTTTTGCCTTATTTCTCCCTTGTAGTCAAATATACGAGAAACTGTTTCAGTGGTCCTCATGGGAATAATTCCTCCATGAAGTCAATTTACAGAATAGAAATAGGCTAGTTATTCCGAGATACATTAATCAATTTATTGAGCCTCTAAACCTCAACCGATCGGGCTGAAATTTTCAGGACATACTCAGATGAGGTAGCCAAACAGTTTTTAGCCCTGGAAGCTCAATATTTCAGATTAAGCGTCACCCTACTGAGCATGTTCTCATCTCAGGTTACAAGCTATTTAGATAATGATGATGGGAAATGATAATTCCACCACAGAGAGAATTACTCCTACGTTCCTCTACTCTCCCTGTATCATGTTCCATTTTATCTAATTGAAAGGAATTGAACCCCAGTTGTTAATAACATGAGAATAATGATGATGAGGGTGATGATGGAGTGAGAGGTCTTTCAAGTTTATTTCCGTACGTATATTTATCACTTCTTCATTTTCTTAACTTTTAAATAATGAAGGGCTTTAGACAAAAGGAAAAGCCGGGAGTTTGACGAGGATAGGAAGATTAGTAGTAGTAAAAAGGCTGTAAGACAGTGAGTATGAGTAGAGATTGAAAATGGATAGATGGCTATATGAATGAGGTTCGAATCTGAGTGAGTGGGTTGTAGGTAAGGCTCATTGTTTGTTTCTTCCAACTGATTTTTATCTTTCTTCGTCTCCGGAAGGAAGAACTTGTGTAATAAACGAAATCCATTAATTTTTTTTTGAGAAAGAGTAGGTCTGCTGGATTTTGGGTGTGAGAAAAAATAAAAGCAAAAAGAACAATGGATTATCCTTTAGCTTAACTGTTATTACTATTACACTGCACTCTGCTGCCTCCTGCCTTTGAGCAAGCGGGGAAGCAGTAAAGAAACAGCGAGCATTTTTGTCTATTTTCATTTTCTTTTGCGGTATTTTACCCCTTACTCAAGTAAACGAAAAAAGAATTTCTAAAACGAAAAATTAAAAACTAAATTCTGTTAAAAGCTACTTTCTTTTTATAGTAAACTCTAGCACGCACAAATAAAAAAAATAGTCGTGGAATCATTTTGGTAAAATGGAGGAGGTGGGGGAGAGAATTAAATTTTAAGAATAATAAAGTGATTAAGGGAATGGAAATGGGTTTCCTAAAGATCCCTCTGAATAATTTTCATTTTTTCCCACTTCTACTCTTATTGTTAGGTTTTTTTATTGTTGTAGTTACCATTAAAACCCGAGTCTTAATGAACCAACCGTCACCACATCTTCCTCCGCTTCACTGGCTTCTTCCGTCTGTTCTCTTTTTTAGAAGATAAATGCTCAAGTCAAGACTCAAGAGGTTTAGTTCTTTTTGGATAAAAATAATAAAAATAATGAAATTTTTTAGAATGATTTGGGGATGATTTTTGTTAAGTGCGTGAGGGATTTTGGGAAGTTTAATGAGGTAGCCATGTTTTTAAACTTTATTGCTTCAGGTTCTGTGTGGTATTAAAAAGTAAATGAGATAAACACTCCGTTGAGTGTCTCGGAGCTTTCAAAAAATCTTCATTCAAAAACTTCTCTGGGAAGTATTGGCAGTCATCTCAATACGGTTTCGTTATACTATGGTTTTAAATTTTTTGAAAATAATTTAAAGGAAGGAAAAGAAATTCGGATATAAGGAGATAACAAATACAACAATGTCTTTAGCGATTCTTGATCATGATCCGGCTGTATGTTGTGTCTTCAAGCTTCTTATCAGCGAAAGGATTTTGACTAATAAAGTTTAGAAACTATGAAGTGCATTCGATATTTGAGGCCCATTCTACAAAATAATGGGATCGAGTAGCTTTCTCACAAGGGAACCTTACTCACTGTAACACCTGAAATTCTACAATACTGCCTTATGTCCTAAACGCCCAGTTTTCAGTTTTACGAAGTTCAGTTCTGTTTAATATGTTGACACCCTGCATTTCTTCTGTGTTAGGAAAATCTTTATGTGACTTCAGCATGAAAAAGTAAAAATGGCCCACCTAAGGGAACATCGTTGAAAACATTTGATTTTTCCGAAACCAAAAACCCCGCTTTTCACCTGAGATTACTCAAAATTTTGGCTACGTGATTTGGGACGCTGTAGTGCAGTGATTTGGATTCATGCAAAAATTCATTTTTTTTTCAACGCTCCCTCAGAAATATGGTTTACATGTTAAATCCTGTAAGAATTTCAGATAGGGCGAATAAATTTAAGAGGCCTCCATAAATAATTGGAAAAGCAAAAAAAAAAGCGTTGGGGCAAAGTTCAGAACCTTGGGTTTTCACCGTTTCGAACGTGAAAAATGTGATATTTATACGAATCTGAGATTTTTCCTGTCTAAACGTTCCCTTGTCAGTTCAGCTTTTGTTCGGGAATTTAGAGCTCACCTTTATTTGAAATGTGGGTTACCAACGCTTTAGAAGAAACCAGCGTCCAGTAAAGCGTTGCTGATTTAAAAAAGAAATTTGACCGTTAGCTGATCCGATGATATCTGCTCTTCAATTTTTTCTTGAAACGTCTTGCAAATTCATTGAGCATTCTTACTGGAATTTTTAATTTCGTTAATTTATCTTCTGTAAGCTTCTATTTCTAGTATTGATTTTCATATAATTTGAAGTAATTTATTAATAATTTTGTGAAACTGATTGGTCTTCCTCTTTTGTTTTAATTAAGGGTTCTAATGCGAACTAAATGAATTTCGGCTCCAAACTTTTTCTCTCCATAAGTTTTGATGGCGCCTGATTTATTAGATATTTCTATTGTTTTAATGGTAGTTTTATTGGAGGCTTGAGTAAGCGAGTCTGCTTGGAGTCGAGTCCAGCTGGAGCTTCACTAGCCTTCTGGATGATGATGATGAATAATGCCATTTGAGTAGGCGACGGATGAACTCGTTAGTTTTTAGTTAATGAACTCCTGCTGCATTGTTTTCTCAGGGAGATCTCTCTGGACTGGAGGGAAGAAAGGGAGGCAGAGAGCCTGAGAACCAAAACTCTAAACGGACATTATGCAAATAGTAATTATGTAAACTGTGAAAATGACGAGGACTGGTTGGTTGTGGAATTTGTGAGTAGTTAGTATCCTAATAATTGAAGGTATGTTGTTCCTAAGAGGCTCTCTTAGCATAATTCCATTGTACCCTGGCTAGGCTTAAGATTGGATTGGACTTGTTAATACTACTCACTTATCCATGTTTCCACCAATCATGGTGATGAGGGGAGAGACCAATGTCTCCAGATCATACAGAGGAAGAAAGCTTGAATGAATGTCAAAGATGTTTGGTCTTCCGCCTGACCTCCCCATCTTTATGCACAGACGGTTTCTTTCTTATAAAAGCTAGAAGAATGAATGGAAAAATTAAATTCCGGTCATCTCCACTTTTTTTTAGGTAGGACGCGGATGTCCTAGAATTCAACCTCTTGTTCCTAATCAGGGGCGAGCTGGCGATGATGAGGTTAATGGCATTTTCATCGTCTCTTAAACCTTATCTCTGTTTAGATTAGTCCTGTCCTAAATATTCAATTCCGTTATCAAATATTCACCCAAATATTCGCTTTTAAAATTTATAGCAGGGCATTCTCCATTGATTTTCACTCCCATTGGCCAGTCGAAGGAATATATTTGCAACTAAAAAATAATGGAGCCTTTCTGCGATGTAACCTACTTTTACGGGTGAAAGGTTAATTTGCAGTTTTGCTTGCAAGGGATATTCTCTTCGGCCTTTTTTCGAAATCTATTTCATTACTTTCACAAATATGGCTGAACTTGGCTGGACGTACTTTAGAGATTATCCGAAATTTTTGACCTCGTTCTAGTTTCTACCTAGTTCTAGTTTGAAAAATCCTTATAGGATTTTTCATGCAAAAATTGAAATTTTTATTGAATATCGGGTAAAAAAAAGTCGGACTTTTTCCGAAACCTGAAAATTTGCGTCATTCCGCCCACATTCTCCTAGAAGTCATTGGGTTCTCCATTTTACAGCATTCTACGTAATTTATAGGATTGTTTTCAAAAAAGTTGACTTTTTCCCACGATACCCCATTGAGAAGTCGTTTTTATGTATAAAATCTCAAGATTTCAAGAAAAAAATCAAACATTTAAAGAAATTAAAAATTTAAAAAAATCAGAAATTTTAAGAGATTTTAACCAAAACGGTCGATCGGTGTAGGACAGCTCAAAACGTTCCCTTGTGAATTTTGACTTTGAAAAGTCGGAAAAAAATTAACAGAAATAAAAAATTGTAAAAAAAAAAAAAAATAAAAAATAAGATTAAAAAATAAAAAAAAATAAAAAAAGCAGAGACAGAAAAGTAAGAGCTGTCTGGCAAAATTCATATTCAAACTGCAGAAATTTATAAGCTGCTTTTGGCTATGTATTCCTTCTTGGAGGCTGAAATTCCTCGGGAACTCTTTACACTACTTGCTGTACTACTGGTGAACCCATGAAGTCCAGAATCCTAATGTTGTATTGAATTTTTATGAGGACAAATCACGCATCCTATCTCATGAAAATTCTTGAGATTTAAAATCTTTTTGTCTCCTATACGAGCGTAAGCACCCAAGTTTATGGTCGTCACCAAGCTCGCCATCAAGAAAAAAAAATAAAAAGAATCGCAATTTATTTACGAGAATTTTGTGTCTTATTTTAGTTTCTCCTGGCACGTGGTGTGTGGGGGTTAATGACCGGCAAGGTCGACACATACACACACGCACACAAGACAGAGAATTCAATAGCTTTAGCTGGTACAGCTGCTGCTGTGCTGGTGGGATGAGAAGAAATTCCTTTGAGAAGAGATCTCCTGGCAGAAGGCTCCTAAAAAACTTCCTCTTCCCATTCTCACAGAGGTAGAGCAGCTCCCATCCAGCATCTAGAATTGAATGGGGAAAATAGAGATCTGTTGTAGAAATCCTGTGAACTTAAAAGCTCATCTTCACGCTATCATGGATGGGAAGGAGTTTCTGAGATGCGCTATGCAGTGGACCTGCATTCCCCGATTATGTAATCCTAAGAAATGTCTGGGACTGTCACATAATCCCAATTGTTTGTGTGCACAGATGGGGAGTTGATAAGGAGATTCTCATGTCTCTTCGGGAACCTCATAAAGAAAGTCAAAAGAACGGATTTCTTTCTCTCTCTTAAATTACGAGTCTTTTTACGGGCACTACTCACGTAGTCCAGATTAAAAAAAAAAGATTTTTAGAGAAGATTTTTCGCACGTGGTGGATTGTTTTTAAGATTTTTAAAAAATGTAAAACAGGGAATTCCAGAGTATGGCAGAATTTATTATTTTTTCATTTCTAGTTCGTGATTCTTCTCTTTTTCTCTGCTTTATTTTTCTTATTTTGGTTTTCAAGTCTTGGACGTTAATTCCTTTTGTTCATGGTATTATTGTCTTTTTTTTTTACTGAAATCTTTTTATTTGTTGTTTCGGTTCTTCTTCTATGGCTCGTTTTTAGCGGAAGGTGTGAAAGGGAGTCAAAGTCAAGAGAGGAGAAAGGATGAGAGGAGTTTACGATGCGTTGATGGTGAGGAGGCAGAGCGAGTTCGTTCAGAGAAGGAAGTCTGTGAATGAATTGCATAGTTTGGCTTTCAGCCTCGTAGTATAGAGGCAACAGCCAGGAAAGATGGCTTAAACAATGAAATGAAACAGGTAGTTTTTTTTTACACAATGGAATAATAATGCATTAACCAACCATTGTGGACAAAAAAATAGTTGTGGGTTGTGAATATTTGCAAGGAGATTATAATGGGACCGGCTCTGCCTGACGGTGCGTATATGCTTACCAAAGCGTTTACGAGAGGCTTTGCCCTTTACTTATACGGAATTTGGAATTCCTTGTTATTAAGCTTAAAGCAGAAGCATAGGTAACCTGGCTTGAAAACTCAAGGAAAGATATTTCGAAATTAACTCACGTAATCTCTTACCTTTTATGCCTGGAAATAGTCTTTTATTTTTCTCCATTCCAAAAATCATGAAAAAATTCTCGGTTTCTCAAGAAAATTTGAAAAAGTCAAACTGATTGAAAACTGAGTTAAGGCCGCAAGGTTTCTTTTGAAGTTTGAAGAGTCACACTCTTATTCCGGCGTGGTCCTTTGAAAATCTATGGCGGTAAAGTTTGAAATCTCAAATACGATCATTCTTTGGTTCTTTGCAAAAATTAGTGTGGGAATTGACATGATCTTTGCACGTATCATACGAAATCGACCTTAATTTCCATCCCAAAAAAATATTTCTCGGTTCCTTGGAAAAAATGGAAGCCAATGCCGGTAAAATTCAAAAATCTCAAATACGAATATTTTTCTATGGAAGACAGGCCGAAGGCCTCTTCTCATTCATCCATGGTCCTATTATCATTATTTTCATTATTAGTATCATTGTTTTTGGGGGTACGGCGGGGATTCTACTATCTTTTCTGTATTCATCAGTATCCTTTACTATCCTTGATTCTACTAGTAAAGCTTGTTCAAGAGGATGCGTAGAGAAGTTGGAGTAAACCGGGTGTAGACAAAAAAGTAAGTTTTTTTGTCCGCTACTCCACTGTTCCGTGCGTTGTTTGTTGTACTATTCATTTGGGATTCCTATGCGTACGATTCTCTCCTCATCATTCCTTCCTTCATTCGTTCATTCGCTGGGATTCTGCAGTAACTGTCTTCCCTTCTTCAGTTTCAGTCTTCTTATCTGCTTCCGTCTTAAACATTCCTGCCTCTCCAACCCTTTAGTTTTACCTTACCCTCTCTCCGACAAAGTGAAAAGACAATAGGCTCGTAATAGTAGTCATTCTTTTCTGTTTTTGTTTAAAATCTGATCCTCATTCATTGATTGGGATTCTGGAATTTCCTCCATGAGGGAGAGATACTGGGAGTGGGGCAGTGGACTCTTTTTTCTTCAATGAATGGGATTGTTTTCAAGTACTCGAGACTGAGGACTGATAAGCCTCCTCCTAAATAATGGACGAGGTGATGAGATTGATTGAACTGAGGTGGAGTCGTCGGTGCCTTAGTGAATATGATAGTAGTCTTTCGGATTCCTGGACCAATTGTTGTTGGAATGATGAATGGAAGAGCAAGTCCCGGGTAATATCAGTCCAAGCCTCCTGTCTAACGCCACCAGATCATCACTCCCTCCCTCCAAGGAAGAAATTGTAGTCATGCTAAAGCTAAGGCTCAACAGGTGATAAGGGATGAGTGGGCCTTCGTCGTCCCTTATCATCTTCGCTGAAGAGTACAAATAATACGGAGGAAGACCAAGGATGTGAAGTGGACACGGACTACGAGTGGCTGTCTCTTGGCTGGATGCTTGTTATTGTTGTTGTTAGGTGTTTTTTTGGTAAAAACTCGGAAGTAGACGAGGTGACGGGGACGGAGGATTAAGAGGAGCTCAGGTCGATTCATATTTTTATTATGAGATGAGGGTGACGATAATGGGTGACAGTAATGTTCATGCTTCCTTCTTGACTGGGCTGATGGAGTGCTAGTGATGTGTGAGAAATAAACAAGGGATCCGAGGAGATTTGTTTTCAAAATATTTCCTGGAGAAAGTGAAGGGAGAAAGTTTTTGAGGGTTGAGGACAGTTTTCTTAATTTTTCATCTACCGGCTTCAAAAAGTAATCGAATTTGCTCACGACTGCCACACTTACTTCAAAGTTACTACTACTACTTACTACTACTACTGGATTTGCTCAGAGATAGAGGCTGAAAATGTGGCGGCCTGGAGAGGGTGAGCGTCCTCCACAACAGTATCCGCAACAGGGTCATGGTCATGGCCAAGGCGGCGGTGGCGGGGGTGGTGAGGAATCTAGTTTTGATGCTGGAGCGTGGATGTGGGGCCTAGGTTTGATTTTTATTTTGTTTTTGTTCCTTATTTTTTTAATACTTTTAAAATTGTTTTTGACCCAAATCCTCGAATCTCAGTTTCCGTTTTACAGGTTTACCATTCTCGATTCGACGAATCTTTACATAGAGTGGGAGGGCTTCCCGCTTCCTCTAAATCTGTCAACCTAACAAGTTAACAATATTACCCCAAAATAACTCAGCAGGGCCCCTTTTAAGTCCGCGTAACTTTCACCAGTCTCATCTTAATTCCCATAAAATACTTTCTCGACACCGGCTTTCAAGTTAAGGACAGTGTACTATGAGCCCAAAGGTTTGAGTCCTTAACTTTGAGTCCATGTGGAGAAAGTTTTCTTATGGGAGTTACACTGAGATCGGTGAAAGTTACACGGACTTAAAGTTAAAGGACCTTACAACAGCATCGATAAAAAATCGGCGAATAGAGATTCGGGAATTTGTGCAATACGTAAAAATTTGCTAGCTTTCCTAGGGGAAAGTATGGGTGCAAAAATTAAGGGCCGCGTGTATACAGCGTACAGTAACTTTCTAACTGCGATTTCGGAAGTAAAAGTCTCATCGTAAGTCCGATAAAATACTTTCTCGACACCGGCTTTCAAGTTAAGGACAGTGTACTATGAGCCCAAAGGTTTGAGTCCTTAACTTTGAGTCCATGTGGAGAAAGTTTTCTTATGGGACTTACACTGAGATCGGTGAAAGTTACACGGGCTTAAAGTTAAAGGACCTTACAGTATCGATAAAAAATCGGCGAAAAGAGATTCGGGAATTTGTGCAATTACGTTAAAATTTGCTAGCTTTCCTAGGGGAAAGTATGGGTGCAAAAATTAAGGGCCGCGTGTATACAGCGTACAGTAACTTTCTAACTGCGATTTCGGAAGTAAATATTAAGGGAGTTCATTTGAGAATTAAGAGGGGGTATCCACTTTAGGCATACCAACCCTAACTAGCACTTTGAAATCATTGCTGAAAATCCTGTAGGTTGAGCTTTGGCAGCCATCGTTAGAAGAAAATTTGCTCATTAATTTAAAAAATATTTGTGCCAAGAACTTTTTTTTCAGATTTCACAATGATAACGATATGCTACTCGGTTTTTCCACTTGGTTTGTGAGTTTGGAGTAGTTTTTGATGGGATTTTAGTAAATAAAAGGGGAGGGGAAGGGAGGGTTAAGTTCGGTTACTGGTCACATCCGCATGTGGTTTTTTCCTAAATTTGAAACTCTGTAACAATTCCATGTCTGTTTTGGAAGTGCCTGTTGTGGTCTCTCAGTTTTTCTATAAGACTTGTAGTGTGTAACATGTGGAATTGAAAACAAGGAATGAGGCAATTTAAAAAACTCCACGTGTGGTTTTCGAGTTTGTTGTTAGTCTTCTGTATATTATGCGACATTTTATTTAAGCTCCCATCAACTGATCCTTCAGACCGGGCAGGGAAGGATCATTTCAGTTGGAGGACCAAAGAGGAGCAGCAGCGTTTAAGCGCAGCGTACCAGCACCACCAGATGATGGTGATGGGATGATGATGATGGGGATGAAGAAAAGAAGAGAAAAAAAAAACTAAAGTGCGTTGCTCTTAATGGATTCTTCTCGTTCTCATGTCTGTTTTGGTTTTTGGGATTCCTTTCTATTATCTTTTCTCTTCATCGTTCATCCTAATTGCGTAATTCAAAGAGGTTTTGTCCTCGGATCTCTACTGCAAAAATTTTATGTATACTGCCTTCCGAGATTTTTTTAGTAGTCTTACATTAGAAGAAGGAGGGGATGAAGGCTCTGATCTTTGGCTTGGCTCTCTTTTCTCTCAATGAAGAATGAATGAGATCTTATTCTTCTCCACTCCGAGTCTCTCGAGTGATTAGTCATTTGTAAAGCCTATACCATCCTGTTCGCATGTTTTATTTAGGCTTAGGCATATGAGCTTACTTCCTCTCCTCGTTTCGCGGAGAAAGTGAAAGATGAGAATTCTAGGAATTTGTACTACCGTATTTTGGCGAGTATAAGCCGCGGTTTGTGCATTTTTCGCACGCAAAGCCATGGGTGGGGCTTGTACGGTAGACACGGCTTACACAATGCGAAAAAATTAATTTCCCTAATTAGGTGCCGAAAATAAGCCTTCTATTGTCTCATTTACGTGTTTTTTAAGCTTTGGGCACCACTTTCCGTAGCTGCAACCCATGAAGCTGTAAATGGACCAAAGGAAGCTCCTTATTTTGCTCCTTATTTTTATGTGGCGTATAATCCGGGCGCGGCTTATACATTGGCAAAATGTTGTGCCAAAAATACCAATTATATACGCATGCGGCTTATTTTCTCCAAAACACGGTACAGGGGCTTGGAGAAAGTTTTTCACCTTTTTGTAAACAAAATTTTAAAACAAATTTGCTTTAATTAGCTTAGCTTCGACCTTAGTGCTTCGATTGCTTAAAGTCGTTCTGGTAAAAATCAAATCAGAAATACCGGTTTTTTTCGAAGGGTGAAAAACTTTCTCCTACCCACTTAAGTTGGAGCACAGTTTTCTTTGTCGTTTTTTTTTGCGTTTCCGGCAGCAAGAATAAAATTCCGGTTCTTATAGAATTTCTAAAGCGGAGATCAGCTTACTAGAGATTATATGGTCCTATCAGTATTCTCACTTGACGCAGAAATGAATTTTTAAGTAGTTTATGAACTTTAGATGGATTTATGAGGCCTTTGATAAAGCCTTTGTAGTTTTATGAAATTGAGAATTTTATTCCATTTAAAATTTTCATGGATGAAAATTATGTTGAATCAAAGAAGAGAAGGAATCTGCTGGTAAGAATGGGACGCGCTATGTGTAACCTTAATCCAACTTCTTCTGAAGTAAAAAAATCTCGTATTCTAAATGTATTGACTTTTGTTCTACTAATCTAATAAAGAGGTTTCCACTTGGGTATTGAAAATTATCGATTGAATAGATTTCGTGCTGGCATTTGGTTCGCTCTCACTTCCCTTTGATTTCTTGGAATGAATTCCCGAGTTGAGTTACGGGCTCTTAAGAATAATCTGGGTCATATATTGAGAAATGAAGACAGAAATGTTTACATCCTTCCTCGTCATCATCCGTCGTCCAGTCAGGTTGTCGGTCAGAGGTGCTGGTGCCGACCTCATTTTTTTCTGCACATTTTTTTCACCTGTGAGCTGTGACAATAATGCCAGGGTTGAATGCCTGATCTTCATGAAAGTGAGGATGTCGCCGTCGGTGGAGTTAGAAATGTACCTTGTGGCGTCGTTATTTTTTATTATAATTTATTTTCTGAGGGAAATGCGGTTTAGGTGAAGTAATAAGCAGATCAGATCTAATAGAAAATAAAAAAAATCTGAATTCTCTTGGGTCCTAGCCAAAATGATCTTAAAGATTTGAACAATGTGGAGCTGAATCTCATAATTTTTTTTCTTTTTTCATTATTTTTACAGGTACGGGTGAGGAGCAGGAGCTGGCCTCCAAGATGCTTCAGATCCAATCAAAGCGATTCTATCTTGATGTCAAAGAAAACCCACGAGGTCGATTTATAAAAGTTGCTGAAATTGGTGCTGATGGACGACGTAGTCAAATCTACTTGGCTCTCTCAACTGCAGCTGAGTTTCGGGATCATCTTTCCTCTTTTAGTGACTTTTATGCTTCGCTTGGACCACCTAATCAAGAAAATGTACCAGAGGATGGAAAACTTAAGTCCGAAGTCATGGTCAAGACTAATCGACGCTACTATCTAGATCTTAAAGTAAGTCCTTTTCTAATCTTCGGATCAGAATCATAGCAAAGCGGGTCTGGGTAGTAAGGAACGCGCTGGGTAATAAGGCAAATGGATACCTAGTAAGCCTCCCTGTTGGAAATTCAAGTGCCCGTCAGAAAGCTGCCCTCCGATCCTTCAATCTTGAATTTTCGAAAAATGCATTTTCCGAATCCCAATAATCTTTGTGTTGGTATAACAGAAAATTAAGCTTCAACCTTGGTTTTTTTTAGCTGAAACGGATGTTTTGGAAAAACCAATTCTAAAATTCAGCACGCATACCTCGGAGAGCGACTTTCCCTTTCCCGCGACACTGAAAGTATTAGATTCCGTAGACAAGGACGTCAGCTCCTTGCTTGAGTTTCCATGCCTATTACCCCCACTCTACGGTAATAGGGAACTGTGACAGGGCGACAAGAATCCTAGAGGAATCTACCGTTGCTTTCGTCTTTTAATTGAGATTTTAAAACTGCGCATCAATGTGGATCGCATCGTTCTGTAGGTTGCAGAAAATCCACAAGAAAAATCATTTTAGGTTTTTGGACTTAAGCTGTTCTTAAATTCCTGGAAATGACTAGAAGCTAACACGCGAAACTGAAAAAATATGAACTGAAAAAATTTTACATTACCACGACTGACTAGAAAATCAGTCGGAGAACTCGGAATTTAAAATTTCTGTAAATCGCTTAGTATTTAACTTCCTGGAGATTGTGGTAACCGGCGGGGCCGTTTCGTTGTACAGGTTGAAAACATGGTGAAGAAAAAGGCTCAGGTTTGAGCGGTGGTGTAGGGGCGACATTTTCAACGTAGATGATCAAGATTAGAAAATTAATATTTTCCAGAATTCTTAGGGTTGAGGTAATCATATATTTTTAGTTTAGTTATACAAGTGTGGGAAGATGGGGGGTAGAAGGTTTGTTTTGAGGACCACTCAGCTGTTAGAGTAGGGAATTTTATCTCCAGGTAGAGAACAATGTTTATGATAAATTAGGTGTAGGATGAATGAGCTCTGCTCGTGCCTTAATATGGTCATTAAGTATTCATTGTTGGATATGGAGATTTTAATTGTTTGTCTTGGCACTTTAAGTTCTTTCCCTGTCCCACACAGTCGCCTTCGAATCTAATGTCATCAATCCTATTTTTATATTTTACGAGTTATACGAGCGGACTTTTTTTTTTCTTAAATCCTAATCGTAAATCTCCTTTCCTGCAGGTAGAGATGCATAATTGTGATTATTGAGAATTAATGAGTATTTTCTGTTTTGATTTTCAGGAAAATTCCCGTGGAAGATTCCTAAGGGTTTCTCAAACGATTTCACGGGGTGGGCCTAGGTCCCAAATTGCAATTCCTGCCCAGGGGATGATAGAATTCCGAGACTCACTCACGGATCTACTCGAGGAATTCGGAACTGAAGATGGTGGATTTCGTGGAGAACTTCCTGAAGGAAAGCACATCCGAGTGGATAATAAAATCTTTTATTTTGACATCGGTCAAAATAATCGAGGTGTCTTTATGAGAGTGTCAGAAGTAAGCAAAAAAGCGGCGAAGAATCCTTTCATGATTTTTTTTCTTCCTATTTTCCTCCCTCTCTACGCACACGCACACACATAAATTCTTTTGTTCTATTGCCGTGCCGTCAAGGTAGGCTCTTGCATAAGTTCTTTCCAGAAATCTGAATAATTCACTATGCTCTTCCTCAGGAGCTCAGGTTTCCGTTGTCTGTCAACTTGACCTTAGTAGCTTCTCTGGCATGCCCTTCTTAGCGGGAATTCACTGGTTCATGGCAGGGAGGGGTTGGTCCAGAATAATTTTTTCCCAATATTTGCCTTACCAGCTTTACTTGAAGGCTTTTTGTTGTTTTCCAAGAAAATTGGTAAAACTGTCTCATCGTCTGATCTCCAAGTCTACTTAAAATCTCCACTTAAAATTTTGGTATAATGCATCGGCGTATTAGGCAGGATAAAGGGAGGCTTAATGAAAAAAACGTACTTGGGGATTAAAATTAAGTGATCGTCTGAGTAAGTGAGCTGGGCCTAATTTCCTAAAATTAAAAATGCTATTTTTCAAGCTTAATTAAAAAGAAACCAAGACAAGAGGGATTAATTCTTTTCCGAATTGAATTATCAGTTAAAACTGAAATAAATAATTTGTTTACTTTTTTGATTTTTGAAAAATGTGGCCCAGCTATAATCACCCAGTACATCAAATCCTGATTTGGGTAAACTCGATCAGGAATAGTTATTCACACAATTTCTTAGTCTGGAAAGGCATATGGAGGAATAGCAGTAGCAAGGTTCCTACATTTGCCAGTTCAGTATTCGAATTTCATGAAGCCACAGGAGAATTTAGTATGCGATCCTCAGAATCTTAATTCAAGCAAAGAATGTGTTGTAAAACTGGATTTAAATTCCTTTCTTTTATTTTGCTGCCACTTCACGTGTGTGTTGAAGGAGTAGATCCTTCTTTTACAAGAACAAAAGCCACGTACTTCATCTGCCGGTTCTGATCCCAGAGAGCTAGAGAGCTTCCTCCGCTTAAAGAAGAGGCGAAGGGATTTATGGGCTAAGCTTGATAGTTGCAGAAAGCAATGCGGACTCTGATTTAGTTATTTAAGAAGAATAATGTGAGTATAACGCAAAAAAGAAGACAAAAGAATGTAAATGGATCTCTTAGAACCTTTCCTTAAGTTAAGTACCCATTCAACTCGTACGAATAAGAAATCAGGATGATGAAAAACTAATACAAGGATCTTATTCAAGATTTTTACTCCTTGTACTCGTTTCTTCAAGATTCATGAAGGCAAGAATTTCAGTTTTTACATGGATAAAGTAATGGGACCGAATTTACATGACACTCGTCTCTTTCATGTCTTTAGCCGCTCTGGCACGAGCTGTTTGACATTGGAAAGGGAAACAAATAGCGCTTAACGGAATTCAAACTATTTTAAGTCAGAGTTAAAATGTCAACTCAACATTTGGAATCATGTCGAGTCGAGGTGACTGGTTTTATTGTAGTGAAAAGCTGGTGGGGTGCCTGAGCTTCTCTCAGAATTACTTTTTTCGGTGACAATTTTTTTGTGACAACTAGTTTATCCATCAATGCCTACCGACCACAGCTACGCTCTACATCCAATTGCCAATCCCAGTCAGTCCTACACCCCTGGAACGACGAGGGGGGTAGATACGAGATGACGATATAGTACACCCTTACACTTTCTGGATTTACTTGAAGTTGGTTAGGCCCATCAGTCTTTGTCGGGAACCAGGGCTCCCATACCAGTAAAAGTGGGACACTGGGAGTGGGAATCGAACCCACGTCCCTTAGCTATCCGGGCTAGTGCTCTTCCACTGAGCTATCCCACCACTTCGTACTGGCTCTCCCTGTGTTCCTCTGACAGGCTCTGCCTCCGTGAGGGGTAATCCCCTCACATCTTTAGGCCTTTAGGTATCTGGAGCCTCAGGTTGACACGCCTAACCGATTTCAAATAAATCGAGAAAGAGTGGCCCCGCTCCGCCTTCCGCTCTCTGCTGTAGAAATCAATTTTCCAAAAATATGACTAATTTTAAGCTATCCAGCAACTGGAATGCTGCAAAATCAAGTGGCAGCATACAGTGTGTTTATACTAACAGTTACTTCTGTCCTTGTAGATGGCTACCGATTTTTAGAACTCAAGGACTTCGGTTTTCAAAATTTCGTCGCGGTAAAATTCAAAATGTAGAATACGATTATTCTTCGATTTTTCCCAAAAATCTTTTCCATACATGTCGCAGTATTCATTGCTTCACTTGAGTACTATATGCTAAATCGTAGAATAGCCCTAGAAGTCGAGCGTAAATGGGCGTATACTCTATGTAGTAAATGACATCGAAAGCTTGGATTGGTTGCCGGGAAATTCATGTTTCTTGACTTTTTTTTCAATGGCTTTGTAATCTCATCTTCAGAAATTGCCTGTTAATTACAAATTTATGGGGAGGGAATGAGGATGGTGAGAATGGAAAGAAATTCCAGTGATGGTACTTTAGATCTTACTATTTTCTCAAAAATTTTCATGCGGGTGAACTTGCAATTATTCTTGTAGGAGTTGACACCTTGTGCTGAAAATCCATTAAGTTTGTAGTAAGAACCATTCTGAGAGACTCCATCCAATAAATGTCAGGAGAAGGTCTTCCACTCCGTCCTGTTGTATAATGGGAGAAATGGCTGCGATTCTTAATTTATTTGTTTTAGGGGATTGCATGGAAACTATTTAGATGACAAAATGGAATGGGAGCATTGATAGACTAAATGAATCCTACTTCCGCCTCACACTGAATCTCTGTCCAAACGAAGGATTATTAATTCGACTTTTGGGTTTTTTGTTTTGATTTTCAGGTAAAGACGAATTTCCGGAATGCCATAACCATTCCTGAGAAGTCATGGTCCCGGTTCCGTGATATTTTCTCGGAGTACGTAGAGAAAATGAGGGAAGGTGGTGGTACGGCCACGCCGAGCACGAGTACGGCTACCACGACGGCACCAACGAGCTCAACAGGAGGAGCTGCATCCGCTGCACCCGCCCCTCCTGCTGAACTTTCTCCCTCCACGACGACTGCACCTGCTACAGCGTCCGCTGACCCGCCCAAGTAAACCCTTCAACCATGTATAATAGGAATTTACCTCATCGTGCTAGGAGAAAAAGCGAAGTTTAATCTAAAAAATCCATGGATCAGAATTTAACTCTCTTCATCACTCATCAGGTCACAGTTCGGGAGGAAGTAGATCGGAAAATTGTGTAGTTGGTAACTCCGGCCTGTGAGACTACGGGACGACCAGGCTCACCCTTCAATTTAATTATTGTTGTGTGTGCAGTAGAGTAAAGTATCCTTGCAGCAAACGAAAAAGAAACCAACGTTAATCCGGTTTACGTTTCCAAAATGCCCTTCTGCCTCCTTGGTTTTATAAATTACGACTTGTAATAGGCTATACTGATGTTAGATTTTTTTTAAAATTGTTTTTCGTTGGGATGTTTTGCTTGGAGAAATAATTATTGCGCTGTTTAGATTTTTGTAGTCAAGATTTTTCGTTTAGTTGTTCTCATGGGTTAATTTCAGAATTAATTAATTTTATTTCAAGACTGTCCGGTTTTATTTTTAATACATGATACAGTCTGTCTTCTAAGGCGGCTGTGGGAGTGATGAGGCTAACGTAAGCTTTAATTGTAATCCTAGTGCTTTACAGTAATACCACTGAAGAGTCATTAGTCAACCCTGTAAGCTTTTTCTCTTCCTTTCCCATTTTGTACTGGTGATATTATGAGCACTAATCACACGAGCCTGATTTCGTTCCGATTTGTTTTTTTCCCTCCTCAATTTTTTTTTGTGTATTTTAATGAGGTTCCTTCCTTGGATTTTTGAAAAAAAAAGGATTTGAGTTTAAGTTCCAATTTGAATTGACTGTCGTGTACCTTCAAGGAAAGTAAAACTAGTAGAGACACTCTGGGAGATCTACACAAAAGCCTGACCCGCTCTGTAATTTTTGATGTTAGGAGAAAGAGAGAAGGAAAAGTACCTTAATTAATTTAACTAAATTAAATATAATTATTCTAAGTGTACAAAATTTCGAAAAACTGAGAAAATTAAGTTCGTAAGGTTTTTTTTCTCTTTTTCTTTTGTAGTTTTGGGGAGGAAAAGTATGCGGCTGATGAGGCCCTACAAGAATCAAAATACGGGATGCATACGGCTAGGATGGAATTAATGAGAAGGATCCCGCTGAGGATGATGCTAAAATTTTAATTTAGTTTTTTTTTATATTTAATTACGTATTAAGTAATTGTGGTGCGTGAGATGGTGTGCTTGCCACGGTTCTCAGATTTTTCTTTCTTCTCCTTCATCACTGCCAAGGATCAGTCTGAAAAAAAAAAGATTTTAGCCGCTGTTTTAACCATAATTTATGTTGGAACAGGGCAGGGGTTGAGAAAATTTATTAATTGAAGACGTAAATACCTCAGTTGGATTACTATAAGTAAATGAAAAAAATTACTCGGAATTTAAAATTTTTAAAACTTCCTTCAAAAAAAAAANGCCGCTGTTTTAACCATAATTTATGTTGGAACAGGGCAGGGGTTGAGAAAATTTATTAATTGAAGACGTAAATACCTCAGTTGGATTACTATAAGTAAATGGGAAAAATTACTCGGAATTTAAAATTTTTAAAACTTCCTTAAAAAAAAAAAATTAAAATTTTGTGAAGTGAAAGAGGGGCATTGGTAATCGTTAAATTCTCAGCATCCAACTACTGCCGCTCCAATTCTTAACTATAGCTGAGATAATTAATAAAAAATAAATAGCTCGCGCTATTAATAACGGTGTAAGGAAGTCACTAAATCATCATTTTTCTCCTTGATTCACTACCACTGATTGCAAAAAAAAATTATACTACCCTCAAAAAATCGTCTTTCTCGTCCCACACGGCACGAAAAGAACCTAGAAATGTCGGACGTACTGCCAATAATATATTAAAAAATTTTTGATTTCTTAGTTATAGTACTTGAAATTGTGGAGCCGTATCATGTATACCCTGTTGAAAAACAGTAAATCGTTTTCAGAAATACTAACTTCCAAATTTTCATTTAAAATTTTTTCTCAGGTTTTGGAATGCTGGGGTGAGGGTGAGATGAGTACGGATATGACTAATTAATATCGGAAACTAAATTGAAAAATATATAGCTATTATATTTAAATTCAAGAAGAAAAAAAATATATATATTTAGTTTCTCCTAATATTATTCTGCTCGTGGATCGGGGTGCGCTGGCGAGAAAGTCGCTTGAGTCAGATTAAGTGGTTTAATTCCGGTGGTCCGGGAGTACTGGATTCTGGGTATGGGATGAAGAAAGGTCGAATTAATCAGTTTAAACCATCCGAAAAATAAACCTAATGGTGCTTAATCCTTAAGAGAACCTTGTTACTACTAATCAATCTTATGTAAAAGGGAAAAAAATTATGATCACTAATTCTGCTCAGTTTACTCCATGTTTTTTTGGCAAGGAGTGCTAAAGAAATTTAAACAAAAAAATTATAGGTGAGGAGACCAAGGAAGGGAAGAGAGAAAAAAAAATTAGTGTTCTTAAAATTAATGTGAAGTTATGAGGGATGAATAATTATTTCATTGGATTTTTCCTTATTTTTTTTTTGTCGGGTAGCCACACTGCTGACCCCGTAGCAGCAAAGTAGAAAGTCTATGATTAATTAATTAATTCTTACTCACTCCTCAGTCACTGCCAATAAAACGAGTAGAGTGAGAGCGAGCAGCGTAACGGTAACTGAGTAACTGATGAACTTTTTTGAATGATCAAGAATTCTAGTGTTTCTGTTTAGGCCTCATTATGGAACTGCTGTTATTTTTTATGTTAGGGACGTTACAGAGGTTAATTTAATAATTATCATCTATTAAATTGTAATTAAACGCCGCAGCTGCCACCAGAATCACGTTTAAACTTATTTTATTTAGTCCTCATGGTACTCTACTGCTCCTCTTACTACTACACTACCTTCAAAAAAATATTAGAAATAATATTCCTAAAAATTTAAAATTTAGAGAAACTGATTTCTACAGTCTGAATAATTTCCCTTGATTTTTGTTCTATTAACTCCTCAGTTTAACGGTTAGCCCTTTGTGTTCTGAAATAATTGACAGTAATCATGTAACCGCATTTACTTTATAAGTTCTTCTCTTTTTGATAAATAAATAAATAAATAAAATTCTGACAAAAAGTCAATTGCTCTATTGCTACTTTTGGGAATGTAATCAAAGGATACTTAGCAAGAAGGGTTTAGAAATTCTTACAGCGTGGTGACTGGTACCCCTGCACTAAAAAGCCGGAAAGGAAAAAATTACTTGCAACTTGTATGTAATTTACCTTACCTGTTTTGGAAGGCTGAAATTCTAATTGGAAGCTAGCAAATAGCATACGGTTTAGTAGCTTCTATCGAAGGAATTGCAGCAATTGAAAGACCACCAGCCCTTTCTA
>JABASM010000640.1:0-13143 GCA_019776545.1 Brachystomella parvula
TTTTATTTTAGCGAATTTATAATAAGAAAATGTATTTTTTCCGATATTTAAAGCACTGTTTACTGCCCGTCTATATTCATGCCGCTGCGCTGCCTCGTTCCTCACGGCTTCTGACCCACCCCATGGTTTCCATTAGTTCCAAGTCTTCCGACACCCCCCACCCCCAGAATTGAAACGAGGTTTATGGAGACTTTTTTTGGGTTTGAGTGAGTGGAATGACCTTTTTCTTTTGAATTTCAGTTTTCCCGCGCTTTTTGTGGTGATAGAAAAGTACGGAACGGAGTACTTGGAGTTATACGTTAATCGATTAATCGTGCATGTTCTAACTTATTTCGACGTGGAATCAATATTAAGTTTCATAAAATCTCTACCTCACGTAACCTCTTTAGTTTCCATGTTTTTTATTACGGAACTTTACCACAGAAGTGTTCTAACGTCAGGAAGGACAGTAGCAGTATTAAATTAGCATAGCCTAATCCCTGCTACCCTACCCCGTTTGGGTCAGTAACAAACTACCAGGTTCTTACTGCTTAAAAATGTCGTCGTCTCGTCACCACCATCACCATTCTTCATCTACGACTATCAACTTTGCAATACCGGAACCGCCCGTAGTAAAGTACAGTATAGACAGAATATCGATGAAAGACCCCAAGCCCGGGCATAAGGCCATCAGTGACGCTAATAACCCCAATACAAAGAAGCACAAGCACCACCGTTCCTCATCCTCTAGTTCTAGTAAGTAAGCGGTTCTGTAAGCCCTATAAAGGACTGCAGACCCTGGACCTGCTAGACTAACGCAACTATGTTATAACCTTCGCATTACCAACTCGGGTGTAATATTTTACACCAGCACCTTTTGCAAGCCTATTTCTCAAAAAATCAAATGGAAGGTATGCCGAAAGCCCCAATGAATGCCTCTACTATGCATTTCTCTACGACTTTTGTAGGAACTTTTCGCCTGTTTTTGCATCCACGACGGGGGTCTTCCCTCGTAAAAAAGGCAAAAATTTCAAGTCCGAAAGTGGACGACTTGTGGTGTAAAGTTTCACACTCATGCTAAACCAACGGTGTAAAAAATTACACACAACATTATAACGCAGCCAACTCAGGTGTAAGATTTTACACAAATGTTGTAAAAATTACACCCGAAGCTGGCTACTTCAAATGTAAAGTAATTCAGTTGGTAGTGCGAAGGATAAGGGGTGATTTAAGTTACGCTTGTATATGTAGAGCTGAACTCTGCGCAAGGCTTCTAAAGTCTCTTTCTGTAATAAGGGCCTTCTAATACTGCTGTCAAGTCTAAAACTGCAAACTGTCATGGCAGTCACATTCCCAGACTGGCATGCCAGTCTCCAACCAAAGATCTCTCTTCGACTGGCATAATTATAACATGCTCTGATTATTACAGGCTCACATAGCTCTCATTCGCAATCCAAACCACATCATTCTCCACTGCCTACTCCAGTTCCAGCCCCATCACGACCACCAACAGCTAAAGGTCGATGTAGCCATCTGGAATTATTCAAAAAGTCTCCATTCATGGTCTCCTACCTAAAAGCTCATACAGCATTCGTATTTCCGCACACTGACAAGTACCGTCGTCTAAGGGTGATTGAGCTCACATCATACGCTTTCATTCTACACATGGTTTACGATTCACGAAAGAGATAATTATTTTCTTCTGTCTTTCCAGCTTTGTTATGGGAGGTGTATAGTCTGTGATCAGGCAGTAGGAGTCCACATCTGTCTCAAATGCGTATACTTTGCATGCATCAAGTCAGGGCACTTTAACCTTCATTTTCAGAAATCAGGACATGAGTTGGGTAGGTCTCGTAAAATGTTGCTTTGACATTGGATTGATTGAATATTTGCTACAGCCTGCAACCTTTCGAACGGGTCAATTTACTGTTACAAATGCTGTGATGTGTTTTATGATCGGGACTTCGCTAAATCTACCAGATCAAGAACTGAAATAGAACGTGGGATAACCATTCATCGAAAATCCAATGCAGCTGCTCTCTACGGCAGAATTTTTTCAAAGCCACAAGTCACATCCTCCAAATCAGTGCTGGGGCTGCGAGGACTCATTAATCTTGGGCACACCTGCTTCATGAGCTCAATTGTCCAAGCCCTAATACACACGCCAATCCTAAGAGACTTTTTCCTGTCGAGTAAAATCAAATGCTCAGAGAAGCACGACGCTAGTCGAAGGAAGCCCTGTATCGTGAGCCTCGTTGCTGAGCTCTACCAGGAGGTGAGATACTAACTAACCAAACTGAGTTAATTTGGGATAAACCAGATTCTATTTCTTCTAGTTTTACAATGGCGACAAAGCAGCGATGAGTCTGCATGGGCTTTTATTCAAAATATGGGCTAACGCTGCTCACCTGGCTGGCTATGAGCAGCAAGATGCTCATGAATTTTTCATCGCCGTGTTGGATGCTTTGCATCTTCATTTTCATGCACCTGATCCCCTTGGGATTTGTAAGTGCGTGATTGATGTGATCTTTCTAGGGAAGCTGGAGTCCGCTGTCACGTGCATTATTTGTGGGTAAGCGTTGAAAAGATTTATTACGAATTTTAACTAAAATCCACGCAAATCTGGAAACTTGTCATTACTATTTTTATAGGCACCGGTCTATAACCGTGGATCCATTCTGGGACACATCGCTGGATTTGATGACGGACGACCCTGCTGTGACCCTAACACTAAATGACTGCTTGACACGCTATACTCGGGTGGAGCATCTAGGCTCGACAGGGAAGATTTGGTGTACCATGTGTGAAAATAATCAGGAATCCACAAAGCAACTTAAGTTCAAAACGCTGCCAATGGTTCTATGTCTGCATTTGAAAGTAATACAAAATGAATTAATTAATATTCCTGTTTACATAATAACAAGTTGTGTTCTGTTCAACCAGCGTTTCGAGCATAGCACAAACTACAAGAAAATTGACACGCGAGTAGAATTCCCTGAACATCTCGTCATGCACGAGTACACTTCAGAATTCCAGAACGGAAACCACTGGAAACACTACTCAGAAGTTAAAAAGTCGAACTCTAGGTAATTAAAATACTTTAACCGAACGTGCCAGAAGGAATCATGACATATGTAAAATTCTGGCGTTATATTTTTAGGTACATCCTATATGCTGTTGTAAATCATGTGGGCTCGTTAGAAGGCGGTCACTACTACGCTTACATTCGCCATGCAGGAGGAAACTGGTACAAATGTGATGACCATTGGGTGACGGTTGTTGATAAATCGGAAGTTTTGGCCAGTCCTGGCTATTTACTCTTTTATCATAAAGAGATATTATTTACCCAAAATAATGTATGACCTTAAACCCATGTCCAGTATCTCCACTCTCGCCGTCTGGAATGATAAGTCTCAGTCTGCTTGAGAGTATCGTGCAGCTTGGGGAAAGGAGGATTAGTGCTTGTGAACTTCCTCAATTAGCCATCCGACTGCCTCAACTGGAGCGTCCGGATAGATCCCATGTCCAAGGTTGCAAATGTAATTACCATCCCCAAAACGACAGATCATTTCATCCGCCAGCTGTTTTAGCGACTCCTGTTAGATAGATGTCGCCTGAATATAATGTGCTTTATGATATACTCCAAGCTAAAATTACTTGTGGCGCATAGAGTGCACATGGATCCAAGTTTCCTTGTAGTACGACGCTAGGGCCAACTACATCTCTCGCGATCTTTGGATCAATTGTCCAGTCAAGTCCAACAACGTCATACCCGAGATCGGCTATTTCCTTAAGCGCAAAATGACCTCCTTTGGCAAATATAATCTGTGAGATGGTGACATATTAATAGACGGGTGTTATTGTATAAGTGATATTACCTACCATTGGGACAGGCTGAAGGCCACGCTCTTTGAGCGCTTGCCGTACTTTGGTCACAATGTTCCGTAGTGTAGGAACGCAATATTTTGTGAAGAGCTGTGGCGATAAATTCTCAGCGTGTGACTCAAACACTTGCAGCATCTGAAACAAGCAGAGAAATATACCCAGCTGTCCATTACGCTTAAAATTGGAAGGCAATCGCTGCAATTGTTTTCCAAACTTACTTGAGCTCCACGAGTGGCTTGCTCTACTAAATAGTTGACTACAACGTCTGTAAGGCCACTTAAAAATTCCAAGGATTCTTCAGGGAAGCGGTAAAGCCAACGCTTCGCTTTGCTCAGGGTCCGACTTCCCCCACCTTCGATCATGTAACTCATAAGCGTCCACTACGGAGTAAAATTAGCTAAATTTATACGTGAGTTGACCTATAATAGTATTATATATGAACTGGAATAAATTTAACTCTTTTACGATAAAGAATGCCTTACTGGTGCACCAGAGAACCCAATTAGGGCAACTTCTTTCTGAGTCAACAATTCTCTTGCGAGGGTGATAGCCTCTAGAGTTCCTTTCATTGCTACATTCACGTCAACTTTAAAATTAAGTTTAGAAAGGTCCAAAGGCGAAGTGATTGGATTTGGTAGAACCGGGCCCTAGATTTTAACAAATCTCAGCTCAATTAATACTTTTTTTTTAATGACTTACGATTCCAGGTTCCATCAGAACTGTCATTCCTACTGCCTGTGGCACAACGAGAATGTCTGAGAAAATAATAGCTGCATCCAAATCGAATCTCTTGATAGGCATCATCGTAACTTCAGCCGCCAAGGTAGGAGTATTTACAATGGTGAAGAAGTCATGCTTCTTACGAATCTCCAGGAACTCTAAAGAGTAATAAAGACAAAGTTCCTTCGTCGATCCTAGAATTCTACACACCCATTGAAAAGTAGCCAGAGAGGATGATGGCGGCCAGTTATGCTCAAGGTATCACCCCGTTAGATTTTTCTGAAAATTTCTATAAGACCAGATCGAAATGATCATGGTAAGCTGATTGACCTTTGGTGACAGCTAAAGCTCAAAGGAAATCGAATTTCGAAAAATTTAATTTCATGTTTGTAGAGTATATATGCTTTTAGGTCTTTGCTTCTACCTTCAAAGGTTACCAAACTTCAAGAAGCTAATCCCATGGATCCAGTCAAGTGATAGGTCACTTGAAAGGACATGACGTTCTGATTCTATTATAACAAACTTGACCTTTTGTTCTACAAGATGGCCGCCAGAAGCCATTTTATATTCAGCGTAAGGGTTGGGAGAACCACGGCCATGTCCTAGACTAGAATGGTCAAGTGCGATATACTTTTAGAATCAGGGGACAATGCCCTTTCGATGGACATAACACTTGACCAGATCGAAATGATCATGGTAAGCTGATTGACCTTTGGTGACAGCTAAAGCTCAAAGGAAATCGAATTTCGAAAAATTTAATTTCATGTTTGTAGAGTATATATGCTTTTAGGTCTTACAGAAAAATCTTACGGGAGGTGATTTCTTGGGATTCAACACAATTATTGGCCGTCATCCTTTACCTGGAAGGTATCGCCCGGCTTGTCTCATGATCCATATTGGTATTCTTGACGCTTTTTGACCAGTTGCAACCTGGAGAATTGGATACACCGTGCTTGATGGCACCTGAGAGAATTTTCTTAAATTGCAACAGGTAGACTTATTATTCCCGAGATTCCGAGTAGCAGCGATGCCACGGAAGACCAAGGAAAGCATTTCGCTTTTTTTATTTTCTGTACCTCATTCGGCATGATGCTACTAGATCAGCTGGAAACAGCAAATAATATTCCTATGGATGGGACCTTGATGTTGATTAGCTTTCAATCTTGACAGCGACTAGAAAGTACTTTCAATTTCCGTTCCAGCCTTCCGGTAACCTCTTCAAGTGACAGAAAAACAGTAAAAATGAAAAAATCAGTAAAGATGAATTTTTATCAGCCGTCCGTATCATCATCCATCGTGGGTTTCTGCAAGTTAGCGGTAGTAAACTTTGGGGTATGAAAAGGGTTTAGAGGCCTATAATATGGGCTAATTTAAAAAAGCCTACAATCGCAAAGTCCCTAAAATAAATCCAAGTTTGTTGCATCCGACTAATGGAAATGAGCTATAAACAGTTTTCTCAAAAACCCGAAATATTTCCTTTTCCATTAAAATTTGTTTTATATATAGTTCTGAGTCGATTCAGCCCATTTTCGGTTTTCTTTTTTTTTCTTTCTTTCCAAGCTTTTTTCCCCAGAAAGTAAAAATTCATGAACGCAAACTGAGTACGAGGTGAGTGCTAATTGAACGCACTAAAGCTACTTTTTGGGAAATCAAAAGCTTAGATACAAGTAGAAAACAGCTGAAAATATGCTGAATCAACATAGAACTCTAAGAAAACAGTTCTATGCACAAAAAAGATTTTGATTCTTTGAAAAAGCAGCTTTATTTTTCTTGTCTACTACCGAGGAGTCAACTACTAGCGCAAAGTTGCGTATCTTGTACCGCTAAGTTGCAGAACGACATTTTGTGGCGGCAGAACTTAAAGACCAGTTTTTCTTTACTTTTATAGCTCCACGCGGCCGACGGAGGACAAATACTGAGTAGGACAAATTGACAATTATAGGGACTACCGAGCGACGACTACTATAATTTCAGGCCTTCATTTCATCCTTATTGATCGGAAACAACTGGAATACTGAGCAAGCAACTCTCTCAGGTATGTAAGCAAGTAGAACCAGCTGTGGCAGCATTCCTCGTCAGTTGTATTATAACTGCTTATTATTTTCAATTTTATTGTGGTATGACTGAAATATGCACAACCTTGATTGAGCTTTTACTTTCTACAGAATGGAAGTGGACAGTATGCCCGGAACCGCTCAACACAAAACTCGCCGTGGAAAGAAACGTGCAATTTCTCAAGGAGATCAAATGGACGTCGATGCTCCAACTCGGAAAGTTGCCAGAGTCGAAGTTCGCAAAATCAGCGTTCCCAACCATCGCTATACTCCTCTCAAAGAAAATTGGATGAAGATCTACACTCCAATTGTTGAAAATCTTGAACTTCAAGTCAGATTCAATCTGAAGACCCGAAACGTGGAAATCAGGGGTACGGATAAAACTTCAGACCTCGGATTTCTTCAAAAAGCTGAGGACTTCGTCCGGGCCTTTATCTGTGGTTTCGAGGTGGATGACGCTTTGGCACTTATTCGACTCGAGGATTTATTCTTAGATTCATTTGAAGTTCAGGATGTTAAACCACTAAAAGGAGATCATCTGTCACGAGCTATTGGTCGTCTTGCTGGAAAAGGTGGAAAAACGAAGTACACGATTGAAAACTCAACCAAAACTCGTATCGTCTTAGCTGACTCCAAGGTTCATATTTTGGGTGCCTATCAGAATATTCAGTTAGCTAAGCGAGCTATTTGTAATTTGATTTTGGGAGCACCCCCATCTAAAGTGTATGGTACCCTTCGATCAATGAGTGCCAGAGTTTCCGATAGATTCTAATCCGCTTAGATGATTCATGCTAATACTAATTTTTTTTTCGAATAAAGGTCGAAGTGAAAAAAATTCTGATTAGATTTATATACCTCTTATTCACAGCGTTAATTTTTCGTCAAAGCTCTCCAGCAGCGTCTAGCCTGGATGGATGGAGTTTCCTTCCTAATCGCTAGGCTACCATTCCCACAAGATTCCCATGGTTAAGTTTAGCTGGACTTTTGTCTGCTTGAGTGGTACTGTTGTCAGGGGTCAGAAGAACAGGGTCATTTTTCGGAAACTGGCCTAGGACTAATGAAAATCATGATTAGTCCTAATTAGAAGTCAGGGGAAAAGCGTAAAGCTCAGTCGGCTGGGCATGGCTACAAGTTCTGTGCGGGGAATCCGAAATCTGATTGGATTGATTTTTATTTTTATTTTTTGCCGAAAGTGAAGTGGGGAAGTGAGTGGTGAGAGACAGCAGCTGGTGTTCCTGTTTTGTCAAAAATATCAAAATCAGTAAAAAATTCAGTCATGGTATAAATTGCAGAGTGATGGAAAAGACAATTAAGCTTAAGACTCTCAACCCCTACATCACCTGTAAAATTTGCAGCGGCTATCTGATTGATGCCACAACCGTGACAGAATGTCTACATACTTGTAAGTTTTTACGGTAGTTAATTGTACAAGGAAAAGTTACTGAAACGACTCTTTTGTTTGTAGTTTGCAAGAGCTGTTTAGTAAAGCACTTGGAGGAGAACAATACGTGCCCGGAATGCGATTTAGTAATACATCAGTCACATCCGCTCCAATACATCAGCTTCGATCGAACGATGCAGGATATTGTTTACAAGCTGGTTCCGAATTTACAGCAAAGTAAACAACTTGTGTTTTCCGTGCTTGAAGTACTAATAAGCTAATTTTTCAACTTCTTAATTTTACAGATGAGCTTAGGAGAGAGCGTGAGTTCTACCGGCTCCGTGGTCTTGCTTGTCCTAAAGATGTGCCTAGTAGTCTTTGTGAAACTGAAACAGCAGCGGTTAGTGGAGGAAACAAACCGGTAGATCAAGACACTGACCACCATCGACTAGATGAACAGGTAAGGAATTATTTTTTTCGGATTCTAGTAAGGCTCTTGCAATGTTAACTTGTTATCTCAGGTAAATGTCTGCCTGGAAAGCAAGCCGGGTTCCATGAAGGCCTTGAAACGAAGGTTTATCAGGTGTTCAGCTCTTGCCACAGTCACACATCTAAAAAAGTACATAGCTAAGAAGACTCTCAGCTCAAGTGAGAAGTTCAAAGATGTAAGCTGGCAACCTTTTTTTATTATTTCGGTGCAGTATTCCTTTGAACGTTCAAATAATTGATTTCTTTGATTACGTTCACATAGATTGACCTTCTATGCAATGACGAATTATTAGGAAAAGACCATACTCTCAAGTTTGTTTATGTCACAAGATGGAGATTCAGAGACCCTCCACTCCGTCTACAGTATCAACCTAAAGTCGACATATAGACACAATTCTTGGTATTATCGAACAGTCCTAAGTTTCATTGCTAGTATACATGTAACTTCTGCAACGTCTCCAGTAGGGCCAATAGCGGAGCTGAGGTCTCACATAGTGCAATTTCGCTGTTCATTTGTACTATAATTTAGGATTTAACTTGCCTTCGTATTAAGGTAACGGACATCACACCTGTAGTTAAGTATGCAGGAATTTAGGTTGATCATTTCTGCATCAGTCATATGCACCTCACGTTTGTGATCGTGAATATTTTGCGTTCACTTTTGTGTAATAATCTTCGTGAAAATTAGCAGAAACTAGAGCATCAAAAGTACCTAATCAAGATTCCTCTACTTAAATATCTGACCAACAGCTCCGTTAAAACCAGAAGTATTTTTAAAGTAATATCACAAGAACATAATTTAATTAATCAGGCTACAACTGTTTGCGTTTTTTTTCTAAAAAACTCGTTTTTTCCAAAGTACTTGAATTATGAGAAAATATTTATTAAAGTTAATAATGTGTCTGCATTTGGAAGGGTATTTCGGATTACGAGTTTCTATTTAACCTGTATATTAATTAGGAGGGTTTTCCGAATAATTCAGAACCGTTTTTGTAGGAACAGGTCACGAACTGACTTTTCTTCTGCATCCCTTAAGGGTGTTAGCTCGCACGGTGGGGAGACCATAAAAAGTTTCATTCCATCATGACTAATTATCACCTATGTTCAGGAACATGGTGCCAGTTATGCTTCTGGATAGGATGATTTTTGTTCTTACCATATTCTCTCCTGATTTATCCAGAAGTAGCTGAAAATCCTGGAGTCCAGTAACTGGGAATATTTTCACGGCTTCCTCAACACTTTTTAGCAGATCCCATATACCTATTTTGTCTTGGAAAATGCCATAGATCACTGAGAGGCGGACGCGACTCCAAAACACTTTAATTGGAATGGAGTCGCATTTGATTGCCAGGACTGCCCTTTGATTGGTTGACATTTTAAAAATCCGTAACAGCTTATCATCACAAGCAGCCTGTTCGGAAAATAAGGTAAAATGCCAACTCTACAATAATGAATAATATAGTTCAATAAATAATGAAAAATTTCTTGACTTACAATAGAAATATCTAATTTGACGTTTGAATCGATATGACGAATGTGCATTAGGTTCTTAATCCACGTTTCTTCAAAAAATTGCTCGGAGGTAGTTTTCAGCTCCTGCGGATCCAGTCGAGCTCTACCCAAAAATCCGTTGCTCGTACCAATTAAAAATGAGGTCTGTTTGCCTTGCCATAATGCCAAGCAGTTTGAGATCAAATTTCTTGTTTTGAAAATCTCAGACAGGTTGAGAACATGGCGTACTCCAATCTGAAGGCTTGACCAAATGACATGATTTACTGAGCTCTCTGATTTCTCTCCTTCTGGAAGCCGGACACAGTTCCAGCAGATTACCTTGCTTTCCGTGTCCATTGTGATAAACTGCAATGAATTGAAAATTGAGGATCACAAGGTGGGCCCCAAAACAAATCCTACCTGAGTTGTGGACTCATTTTCATAAATGGCTTCTAGCCCAACGATTGGAGTTACATGAAACGGGGATTCTTTCTGGAATCCTGGAAGGGTACAAAGACAAATATTATTAACCCCATTTTTATTTTCTCCCATTTCCAATTTTTTTTATACCTGAATGAAATGTAGCACTGCGAATATAAAGGTCCTGGAAAAAAAGCTTGTGGAGTATCTCGTCCTCTCGAAGATCAAAAACGTTGAGTCCCCCACCATTCGTCCCACACGCAAATATGTCCGAAGGAAACACCATTTTGATTGTACCAATCTCGCCAAAGACTCGAAGAAAATATTTCGGGAAGAGTGGATCTTTGAGGGACCAAATGGTGACGATATTTTTCGTTTCCGCTTGTCGCCTGGAACAGTCTCATTTGTCCAAAAAGCTGTACAAGAAACCAGAATGGCTTTCTTACCCCTTGCCACTTCTCTCATTGAGTGGTAAATTAGCGCATGCAACATGGCCCCCTTCGCTACCGAGCGTGTGCAAACACAGTTTATGGAGTGGTCCCCTTTGGAATTCCAGGAGGTACGCTTCCTCGCTCACGCTTCCTCCTAATACTGCACAGGAGACCCGCTGCCTCTCTGCCGTGTTTCCATGTAGCTGAGCCAGCATCACCTTTGTCGCCTTCTTCGTAAAATTCAGAAGACTCGTCTCTTCAATTTCAGAATTATTCCTTAGGCTTGTCTCAGCAGGCTGAGCATCATCCTCATGCTCTATTTCGGGGAGAGGATCAGGACCCACGCCAATCGCTTCCTGAAATAAATTTTTTTTGTAGAGGAGCAAGGCGGCGTTAGGTGACAAAATGCGTTATGAATATTCCACATACATTTTGTAGGAGTCGAATATCGGTTCCTTTACCATGATTTTTAAAATTCGGGGGTTTCTGCGTCCATTTACAGCAAGCTTCCACTTCATCAGTTTGAGTCTCATTGCTATCGGCTCCTCCAATTAGATTAACAGTCGTAGTCCCGACCCCATTCTAAAATGAAGAACGAAGTCTTAAATTTTTCATTAATTTCAGCCGGAAACTATCTGCTTCTCAAAATCAAATAATATACCATGTTCCGAACGAATGCTTTGAAGGCGTAGTCTTTTGAGCTGAGTTTATCGTCTTCACTTATCCTGAAATTCGTGGTCAAAGGCAGCGTTGGGTTCGGGCCAATCCCTAAGCATGTCTGAAGCAATCTTGCTCTGATCAGTTTTTTAGTTGGAGAATCCAGCTGAAATAATTTCCAGGAAAGGAGAGATCAAACTCGAGTCAGCCATTGTAACATGGAATGATTGGGACTGTTCTTACAAGTGAGGACTGCTTTGGAAGACTAGGGGCTGTGAAATCAAAAAATATACGTGAGGACAGCGGACGCTCTCCAGACTTCTGTGGGGGATGATTGAAGTGTGCAGCGATTTGAGATTCGGCTGTTAATCCGGCAGCCTCCAATTCATCGATTTTCGGTGGTACTCTTTCAGGAGTTCCAGCCAGAATTTCCGAAACTGGTTTCAGAGAAATCGTATCCCGCAATTGATCGTTCTGGCGCTGGCCTTTTCCAGTTTTTTGACGACTAGGAGCTGTAGCACTTTTTACTCCGAAAAGAATCTGATCAATTGGCTTGGATGACAGGGTCGACGCTCCTTCGTCCTCAATACTGCCTTTTCGTCTGGAAAGTATTTCATCCACAGTCATGCGGGGTGGAGGGCTTGGCTCCGGCAGTACCTGACCAACTTTTCCAGCCGTACTGCCCTTAGCTTCCTTGGGACGCCCTTTATTAAAAGATTTGAAGAGCGATTGGTATGGAGCACTGTTCTCCATTTTGGCCTGTTGAGCGTACCAAGCTATAGAAATGGGAGATTAACTCAGAAGCCTCAACGAATTTTCGAAGTTAAGATGACGGCACCTCCACGGCGAAAATTATTGTAGAATAGTATAAGGTGTCATATCTTGAACGTACAGCACACTCTTCATTATTGTGAAGCTTGGAATGAATGTTTTGTTTTGAATCGATATGGTTGCGTTGGCAATATAAGCCTTCCCATTCTGGGAAGTTTGCCATCATCGGAACAACGTATCTGGCTGATTCATTTTTTTTATTACTGGTAAAGTATTTTTTTCAGGGCTTGAAAGCGCAACATATGCTGATTGCGGCTGCAGGTAGGAATCAATCCGGATTCGCTCCAAGATTTCGGAATCGCAATTGCAAGTTGTTGGTTGTGGTGGCGACTTTTCGCCTAGCAGAAAAGGCGCATTTGACGGTTACAGCTTTTTTGGTAGCAGTTGCGGTTGCGGGTGCCAGCAACTACTGGTGTCTCTATTCAAGAGCATTAATCTAATTTCTATTCCAATTAACATGACAAGATGAAAGTAGAAACAGAAAAAGATTTATGCTTGTGGACTCTGTAAAACTAAAATCTTCCTTTAGACAGTTTAAATGCCATTACCTGCATTTTAATTGATTCGGTCCACTTGCTAAAACGATCTTGTAAATAGAAGTTATAGTTCAATTACAGTTTTGCAGTTTTTAAGAAACTTTATCGGCCTGGGCTGCGCCAGCTATTAGTGTACTCTTTTGTTTCAGAAAATTGACAAAACCGAACGATGTCGAATGTTTGCAATAAAGATTATTCTGCCAGGTAAATCAATTCCAAAAGTTTATGGTTTTCAGAAAAAAAAACTACGCCCACATCCCCCCCCCCCC